>KQ965731.1:480020-504417 GCA_001574975.1 Gonapodya prolifera JEL478
ATGGGCAGGGTGGAGTCATTTACTGTTTTGGGACTCCACCCCGCCTGATAGTGCGTCAAAAAATGAAGCCAAAAGAGTTCTTCTTGCGATGGGGTGGAGGTTAGTGGTTGCCCAACCCATCAAGGTCTCCTACGAATTCAAACTATGTTAAACGAATACTTAAAGCATTCACCTCCACTTACCATGAGAGACAAGGGCAAAAGTAATTTTTTTTTTTGCATGATGGTTCTTGGATGTTGAAGTCGTTATTCCAGCCCATCACGATGCTGGCGAACAAAAATATAGAAGACGTTCACAAGCGCGATGCGGTGGAGTACAGATTTTTCTCCACCACTAGAGAAATGGAATCACTCGGTTGCACTCCAAACAGAACCGAAAGCATGACTTACAGCCCTCTAATCGGAGAGAGCTTGAACCCTCTCCGGAAGTGAGTAGAACCAATCTCGCACGGCCGAGATTTGACCGGAGTTAGCGAGGCGGACCATGTCCGCGACGCTGTGGTGGGAAAGCTGCGATATGAAGGCATTAATCAGATGCGATACTTGAGAAGTAAGTGCGAAGAAACTCACGTCGCTGAGATCCCAGTAACCAAGCATGTAGATGAAGTCCTTCAAGTATTCCACGTCGAATTCTCGGGACAACTGCAGCCTGGTTAATCGAAGCACCAGACGTTCACGCGCGTCCGGAGCATGGATGCTCCCGAGACGGTTGACCTCCTCGAGTGGCCCGAAGGAGGACGACGCCCTTGCAGGGCCAACACGGACGGAAGCCTTGCCCTTGGAGCGGGACTTGGTGGAAGAAGACGAGCGGGTCGAGGATTGCACAGACATAGGGAGGGCGGGAAAGACAGGTAGCGTCGATGGAGCGGTGGGTGGTGGGCCAGTGAACGGCGCAGATAACGGAGCTGGAGGGCCGACACTGTTGTGGGCAAACCCTGGAGGGACCACCATTCCCCCAGAAGGAGGCAGACTTGGACCGACGAGGGGAACGAGACGAGGGGGTTAGATGAGCCTTACGGCCTCTCTTCTTAAGTGACACCGGACCCGAGTGACGTAGCAAACCGTCATTGCCGCGCCAAGAACAGGGCATGTGCGGTCACGACGGTCGAGACCAGGCAAATTAATCTGAAATGCAGTGAAATCGCTGCCATCGATGTGCTCTAAAGGGTTTCGAAAACTTCTGCACTTGCACCCACAATTCCACAACGTTTTCGGTAGAGAAGGGACAGGTCTCCGCACTTGCCGCTGCGAATTGTTTACGCTGACCAAATGTGTGACCATTTATGGTCCTATGTAATGACTTTCACAACTCAACCGTTCGCACGTCAACAAGCAGAAGTGCACATTCCAATCTATCTATCTTGGAAAATATTTATTCTTCATGGAAAGGAGACAAATTTTTGATCATCTGCAACGTCTATTGGAATATGCGATATTTCTTAAATCAATGCAAGTGCTTCACGACTGCCCTCCCATATCTCAATGCTTGGCACCCAACACCCCCTGCACAACTTTCCCGGCCATATACTTTGTCAAGAACCACAAAATTTTGATCATCTGCAACGTCTATTGGAATATGCGATATTTCTTTAATCAATGCAAGTACTTCACGTCTGCCCTCCCATATCTCAATGCTTAGCACCAAACACCCCCTGCACAACTTTCCCGGCCATATACTTTGTCAAGAACCACCACGACTCGTACTGCTTCATCATGTTCACCAACGACCTAGGAGTATCCTCTGTCAAAAAGAACATGACCAAATTGTCACTCGTCTCCCGCGCAATCGGTTCCACACGCTGAAACATTGCGCGCTCAAACTCCACCACGGCACGTTCCAGCTGTCCGTCGTATTTGGCCCACGAGAGATGGTCCGCGAGGCTCATGGAGTCCGCCATGGCCTGGTTGACCCCCTCGCCGGCAAAAGGCGACATCACGTGCGCAGCGTCGCCCACGAGCGTGATCATGGCAGCGCGAGGAGCGGAGCCAGGTTGAGTCGGTGGGCGCGACCAGGAGTGGCCGACGGGGAGGGCGTAGATCTTGCGGGGTGTGACGGGGTTGGTGTTCGCCGCGATGAGCTCGAGCAGCGTGGGGCTCCAGTCGGGGAACAGCGACGCAATGTGTGCGTTCACGGCCTTGATATCACTTTTGCCCTCGAGCGAGTTCTCTGGCATGTCCAAGAACTCGGCGGGCACTGCAAAATTGGCGTAGATCCTCACGCGCCCTCCGGAATTCCGTTGAGCAAACATGCCCCTGCCGTGTTCGAGCGATATGAGCATGCCGCGACCGACGAGGGCGCCAACGGTGGGGTAGTCGGGGGACGAGGTGAGCGGCGTGGTGTCGGCGTTGTCGATGGTGATGTCGTAGAAGGAGATTCCGGAGTAGGTGGGTTTCACGGGAGTGAGCAAGGATCGTGTGCGAGACCATGCGCCGTCTGTGCCGACAATCAAGTCGGCGTAAAGGTGTTCGAGGCCTGAATTGTCCTGAGGGAGGGCTAGACCATCGCGCCCATCGCTCGCCCTTGCTGTAGCACCAGAGTCCCCAGAGGCCACCTTGGGCCTGACGCGCACCACGTACGGACCCGCACTGGCACCCTGGGGATCTTCCATGATATCGACGACCTCGGTGCCCCAACGAATTGTGCCCGGCTCAAGCGAGTCAATGAGCAAGTCGCGCAGCTGGGTGCGGTCGATCTCGGGGCGGGTGAACATGGTGCCAAAGATGGGGCTGGGACCCGGGGGAGTTGTGGACACTTCCGAATGGAGGATGGAAAAGTGCTTGTCGGTGATTTTCATGTCTGCGGTGTGAAGGTATGGGGGTATGGGGGTATGGGGGTATGAAGGTATGGAAGGAGGGTACGAGGGGCGAAGACGAAAGAGAGGTTCAGTCAGATGATTTGATATATAATCCGGCATGGTATCACTTCGCACTCTGCGCAGTAGCCGCTTTGAGGCTGTCTCGCTTAGGCCTCGATATTGCTCCGGGATGAGCCTTACGGCCTCCTCCGCTCGACTTTACTCACCTTCACCCTCCGGCCTTGCCAACTTCATAAACTCTGCATGCAGACCCGCAGCCCTCAATGCGGCCTGTCCCGACTCGTTGTGCAAGTCGAGGGACCCGCCTTGAGGTCGGTGGTAGCGATCAACGTCCCGTTCGATGACTGTGACATTCTCGGCGCCGCGAGTCTGGAGAATGCGGGCAAGCGTGAGTCCAGCGGGACCTGCGCCAATGATGATGACGCGGAGTGAGAGGAGGGAAGAGTGTTTGGAGTGGAAGAACATGGTGGTTTGATGGTTAATGGAGTTGAGAATTGCGCGGGTTGGGGATGGCGATGAGTTACCAATAGAAGGACTTCAAACCAGCGTGCTTTTATAGGCGGGCGACGCAAGGCGGCGAGGCGTAAGAAGCAGAAGGTTGCGGCGGGTAATCAGGAATATACTTGTGGCGCAGGTGTGGCCACAGACCGCCACAGCTGTCGCAGGAAGAACGGTTTCACAAGCCCGGTGTTGCCTGACGTGTTCAGTTTGCAGTAGTCTGGGTGCCATACGCGTCTGCTTCTCATTTTCTGTCCATCTCAGGACCTGCACGGGTGGAGTGTTGCAAGATTGGCATGTCGTGCCGCGGGTGATTCCAACCAGTGATGGGTGAATATTCGGAAGTTTTCAGCGAAGAAAATATGAGTGGGATTGGAATTGGCTGACCAATGAAAGGTGAAGAGGGGGGGCGGAACCTGTCATGTGGCCTTTCCCCCAAGGACACCTGCGCAGTTTTTCAACTGCAGCTTCTCCGACAAGTGGCAGACCGGGATATGATCCACGGGGACATTCACGTTGCCCTGTTTGAGGCCACGCTTGGAAGACACCGAGGATACCTCGAATGCGCCCACCTCTTGCTATCGTCGGGAGCAAACGTCGACGGACATTCATCCATAAGGACGACGCTGTGGAACGCCTCCAGCATTGGCCACACAGAACTGGTGTCTCTGCTTCTCGACCACGGTGCCAGCATCATCGGTCATCCTAAACGGCGACTCGGCACTCTGCCAAGCGGCCTTTTTGAAAAAACACGAAATCGTGGAGCTTATGCTCGACTGGGACGCCCTCTCCCATGACCCCAATGACACCAACCTCCTCACTGTGGCCGACAAGAACGCCGCCGTCGTCTCCGCGTGCAAACGGGGCCTCATCCGCATAATTGAACTGCTCCTCTCCCGCGGGGCCGACATGCGCACCCCCCAGGCACCGACTTTGTGTTCACCGCAGCGACATATCTCCAATTCGACACCGCGCTCTTCTTGCTGCATCGTGGGGCCGACGTGCATGGGTCTCATGATGACGTCCTCTTGACAGCCATCGGGAAGACGCCCGCGTCGTACGTGAAGCAGCTCATCGCGTTCGGCGCAGACGTGCATGCGCAGAACGGATCCGCGCTCATAAACGCCATCACCAAGGGCGATGCGGAAACAACGCGCGTGGCTCCTCGACGCCGGCGCCGACTTCAATGCTTCCGATGTGTCCGCGCTGATTGCGGCGTCCAGACTGGGGAAGCTGGACATTGTGAAGACCCTCATGATGACACGCGGCGCCAACGTCCACGTCACCGACGACGAGCCCTTCGTCGCTGCCTGCGATACGGTCATATTAGTGTTGCAAAGCACCTTGTTGCCCACCGTGCCGACCCGCCCGGGCAGGGCGATGCAGCGCTTGCGTGAGCCTCGGCGAACGGGCACAGCGGGATTGTGAAGTACTTGCTTTCCCTGCACGCCGACGTGCACGCCCAAGACGATGAACCACTCGTGAAGGCGTGCAAAAACGAACGCGTGCATGTCGTGGAGCTTCTGCTGCCCGAGGCGTGCGGGCCAGTGCTATGGTAACCACCCCCTAGAGCACGCCGTGGCGAACGTGGGGTTGGAGGTGGTGCGGCTCCTGCTGGACTTTGGCGCGGACGTTCACGCAAGGGAGGACGAGGCGCTCCTGAAAAGCTGCGACGCTGAGAAAGGCAAACTTTGTCAAGTTGCTCCTGGTGCATTGGGCGGACGTGAGTGCCCAGGATGGGGAGGTGGTGAGAAACGCCCATCAAAACGCTGTGGGGCTGGTGTTGGATGGGGGAAGCAGATGGGCGAGAAGGTCAAGGAAGTGAAAGGGACATGTCGAGTGGATCGGCAACCAAGATTTGATGAACCAGCAGATGAACCAGAGAGGGCGAAGGGCGGACCGCAACACCGACAGTTGGATAGCAATGTTTCTCACACCACTATACCAATAGGGCATTCATCCAAGCGAGTATGTTCATACTCACGAAATATATGTACGTTTATGAATCGAGTCTCGGAGTGCAATATGAATGGGCTTCGATTGGGTGTGGTACTGGTTATTGATGTGCGAATTCACTCCGATGTATTGTTTTTTATTGCCTCCGATGTAGTGAACACAGTGATTCAATCCATTCCAAAATATGAGCTAGATACTCTTTTTGGACGATTGAACAAATGAGACACGTGTTGTGGTCCAACCGATCGACGTTTGTGAAACTAGCGCAGAGTGTCAGTAGACAACATTGAGCGTGGGAAAGCCAAACGTATAAATGAGACAAAAGGTGAGCAAAAGCAGTGATGAGATAGGGTGGAATATATCAATTCTCTGCAAAATGTGCACCCATGTAACTGCAGGAGGGACAATATTCAAATCTAAATCTCATATCACGTCATAATTTTTTGGGCCCCTGGACGGTCATGTTCAGGGTACCATTCCAGTAATGTCTTTATCGGTATCCTCGACCGAATAATTACGACCACCGGCTCTTCACATCGACGCCCTCCCGCACAAACTCGTCCGCCTCCCATCGCTCAACCGAGTCCAGCCGCTTCACCATCATCCTTGCCGCCCGCTTCACAACTTTCCACGCGTCCGTCCGCCTCTTCATGGCATCAACCTGCTTCTGAAAGTCCTCCAAGGCACCCTTATGTACAGGGGACAGTGCAGACCGGGCCACCTTCTCCGACTGGTCTTCCGTGGCCGCTCGCCGCTCCTTGGCGCTTGCCGCGGTGTCGAGCATCGCACCACGAGAGATCCGCAACGCCACGTTCGTATCCAGGGCTTGCCACCGCTCTCCTCGAAGCGCGCCAAGCTCGGCCTCCAAGGTGGCAATTTGGACATCGAGTGATCTGTTCAGACCGATCAACTCGATTTCTTTTGCGATGAGTGAGTCCCGCTTGGTCGTCAGCTGCTCCGCCTGAGCGGCGGTTTCTTTCCGAGAAGAGGCTCCAGTACGCACTGTGGTGTCGAGTGTTGCGAGAAGGTCTGAGAGGCGGGCAGAGATGCCTCGGTATAGGGTGTCAGTCGTTTCATGTGATGCTGTGAGTTCAGTATGCCGAGCTGTCAGGTCTTGCTCCCGAGCTTGCGTGTCTAGAACGAAAGCTGCATTTCTCTCGAACTTTTCGTAAAGGTTTGCATGCTTTGCAAGGAGCACTGCTCGGCGGTCCCGAAATTCCGATACTTGAAGAGCCTTTCGTTCCCTGGATTCACGAATCCCCTCTTGACGCTCTCGCAACATCTGTGCCTGGGCTTTCGCCCTCCCAATGTCTCCGCGTAAAACGTCCTTCCGTGCTTCGGATTTCTTCTTGTCGTCTTCCATTTTCATTTTGACCTTCTGTTCCTCGGCCTCCGTCGCCCGAAGAGTCTCCCTCGTCTTCGCAATCGCCTCCACAATTCTTCTCTTTTCCTCTATCTCCTCAGCTTTTCGTTTGACAGCCGCGTCCCGTTTCGCGCGCATCTCAGAGATCCGGGCCTCTGATTCCTCCCTCGTGACACGCATTTCTTCCGTGAGCTCCTCAACTCGTGCACGTTCACGTTCCAATGTGGTCTCGTATTCCTGCCGTCTTACGAGAGCCGCTTCCTTATTCTCCTGTGCTGCTTTCTGAGCCGCTTGAGCAGTCTCCAGCTCCGCGGCAAGCTTCTTATTCCGTTCCTCAAGCTCGGCGACTTCTTTGGCGTGCTTCACCTTGCTGGACTCAAGTTTCACGGTGCCTTCCTTGAGGTGCTTCGATGCGTCCCTTTCTTCAACCTTGAGCTTTTGTCCCTGTATCAACCCTTCCTCGACCCTCTTCCTCACCGCAGTCGCTTCCATTCGCATGGTTTCCGATTTTTTGGTGACCTCCGCGAGCGTTGCCTTCAATTGTGCAGTCGCCTGCTCATAATCTTTGTGAGCCTTTTCGTTGTCGTTTTTAGCTATCGTGTTTGCGGCTCGCTCCACTCCCAGTGCTGCCATGACTAGCTGCAGCTCTGCAAACGCCGCGTTATTATCCTTCTCAAGTTGTACAGTGATAGGTTCCAACTCCCGAACTTCCCGCTCCAGCGCCAACATCTGGATTTCCACGTGCTTTCGTTCGAACTCAAGGGCGTTGACTTCGTCGGTGCGCTCGCGCAGCTCTGTCCGTACACGGTCCACGCTGCGTGCGACGTTTGAGGCAGAGGTTTGGAGGGCCGCGTGGAGCTCACGAAGGTCGGAGGATCCAGATGCCGATTCTTGTTGGAGGCGAGCAGACAGCCGGGACAGGTTTTCGGTGTCTTCTGCTGTCTGCTTGAGTTTGGTGTCAAGAGACGAGAGATTATCTCGATGTTCTGCAATCTTGGTTGAGAGTGCAGCGGATGATTCGAGTAATTCTGAAATAGTTGATTCGACCTACACAAATAACGTCCTAGTGCCTAAAAACTATCCATAAAAGAACAACACTTACTAAATTTCTCTCCTCCCCGCTGAGCCAACCCCATACTGCAACCTGACCGCACAGTATCTTGAGATATCTCAACTCTTGTTGCAGCTTCTCTAAGCTGCTGTTGGTCCATCTTTTCGATGCCTCCTCGTATACGGACGCCTCTTTGACTGCGTATTCTAGGTGCCTGATTGTGTCGAGGTTGCTCGCCAAGGACAAGTTTGTCGAAAACAGAAGCGACTGCATTTCTGACAGTCGGTGGCGTGCAGCAGAAAAGTACCACGGGAACAAATGAGGTGTGACATGAGGCTCTCTGTCGAGCCCGATATTCTCTGTAGTGTTGGTTTTTGACAGGTCTTGGAGAGTCGCTACCGACGACGCGTCCTTACGAAAGATCTTTTTCTTTGTTGGGAAGTCAAACGGATGGCGATGGGCTTCCTCTGAAAAGACTCGGTGAGGTTGGGGAAGGACATATCCTCCAGGTAGGGAGGATGCCCTCTTCTTGCCTTTCGGCGAGGCATCCATATCTCCAACGCCTGGGGATCCTGCGAGTCGTTCAAGCTCAGACCTTTTTCGAATGCTTTCCTCTGGTTTCTCCTTCGAAAAGGTTGCTTGCTTTGCTCCAACATCAGGAGCAGAAGGACTCGGGTCTTTTATCGTTGAGCTGACCTTCAAGTCCAGTTCGCCACTATGCACAATCCTTCGTCCCACAGATTCATTGGCCGAGGTAAAGTCGTATGTGACATGTTTCTCGAAGCAATGCTCGAACGCTTCGATAAGCTGTTCTTCGCACTTCAAGCACGGGTTCGTCGGAGCCGAGGCCGTATCTTCGCGAGTCTCTTCGGCTAGTGTCGTACTCGAGTCATCCGTCTCCAAATTAGAATGAATTTGAGTCTTCTTAGGTGTTTCCCGCCACTGATGCTTCGATTGGGAAGTCGGAGACGACGATAACTGCATACGCTGCATCGGAAAACCAACGATTTGGTGGCTGCGGGGACGTTCTCCGGTGTTGTGTGAATGGCGGACGTCCCCGGTTGAACTTGCTGAATTTCTGCCGCGATGGTTCTGTCTGCTGTCTGCGATGATATCCACGAGGTCCCAAGTCAATGTTATTTGGAGTCCAAGAATCAAAACTTTGCGCGTATTACTACGTTATGGTACAACTTCACTTCACTGCTTTTGTTGAAAAGTCCTCTGCAACCATGTCGTTTACGAGTCCGATTTTCGGCAGCTTTTATTCACACGTTCTTCGACGGTGTTCCCCAAAGGCGTCGATTGCCGACACCAAATCAACAAGCTCCAGTGGTTTGCTCAAATGCCCATCCATTCCATGTTCAATACTACGCTTTTTGTCACCGTTTTGGGCGTTGGCAGTGAGGGCAAGAATCCTGACAACGCCTGTTCAGATTAACCTGACGAACGTCAACAGAAAGCTTCATACCAGGGTTGAACAGTAAGGTCCATTTTGCGGATCAATTTGGTCGCTTCATATCCACTCATCAATGGCATTTGTATATCTACAAATGTGTCAACATCACCACCGCCAGCGTCGATTCCGAAGAACTAATACTCACCCTTCACATCCCAAGACGGCCGTATCGTCCAGCAAAGCAACCAATCAACAGTTAGAAGTACTACCGTCGAGGAGAGACGCTCACCATCAGAATTAAATCGATCGGAATTCCATTTTTCCCACGCTCGGAGACCGTTTTTACAGCTTCGGCCCCGTTTAGACACATCTCGACATTGCGAAACCCAGACTTCTCGAGCAATCTCGCGACAAGAGTTTGGTTCACAAGCTTTAAGGAGAGCAACAGTCATTCTTGTCACAAGGACATTTACGTGAGTTTGGAAGCTCACGTTGTCTTCCGCGAGAAGCAATTGCAAGTCTGGATTCCGAGTTTTGGGAAGAGGCCGAATTGGTAACTTGGTTCTTCTGGTGCGTGTTGTTGGGTTGACACTGTCATCACGGGCAGATTTTATGACCCCTTCGAACACGTTCGGGGCCGTAGATGGTGCCACCATAGGGGCAACACTCCCCACGATATTCTCTGTGTCGCGGCTGATCGGAAGCGTCAGGCCCAGATCAGGTCCGCTCTCGCCATGCTCCTCCAGCCACTTTAAGTCCTCGTCCGGAGTGGGTCTTGCGAATGCGACTGTGAATGAAAAGGTACTCCCAATTCCTAAAGGCCACACAGAGCAGTAAGTATCGTATGTTTCCGTCCCAATATAACGTTGAAAACGACCACTGACCTTCCTCGCTATCCACCCAGATTCTTCCCCCCAGGAGCTCAACCAGACCTCGGCTTATCGAAAGGCCCAAGCCAGTTCCTCCATAGTTTCGACTCGTAGAACTGTCCACCTACAGTTTCATATCCCTTTGAGCTCGTGTGTAAAGACCACTGAGGTGATGTTAGCCTCACCTGAGAGAACGGTTTGAAGAGTCGATCAAACCTAATGCGCGGTTCGGAAAACAAGAGAGTTGTAAAGGGCATGCAGAACTAAACTACGTTCTATTTTTACCTGGAGACGGGAATTCCAATTCCATGATCCTTGATTTCGAACAACATTTTGAATGCGGAAGTGATTCGCGCATCTTGGTGGGTTGGATCCATGCGTAATGCTATGGACACTGTCGTCCCACTACCGCTGAATTTAATGGCATTCCCAACCTGGTGCGCAATTTGGTGGTTTCATCAGGACAACATGGCCCAATGCTTCCAAATCAAACCTCACCAAATTTAGCAAAACCTGCCGAATGCGACCTAGTGTGAGCAAAAGGTCAACCAACAAACATTGCATACGAACCATGCGGGCGAAAGCTCTCGAGCATCCTCACCGGGATCCGCCTTTGCGATCTTGGGTACATTCTCAGCCACCTGTGAAACCAAAAATATCCCTCTTTCTGTCGCTGTACTTGATAGCAGAGACGTGACTGAGTTCAATAGATCTCTAACATTGAAGCATGCAGCATCAAGCTGGGTTTTGCCCCTAACCATGAATCAGCCTATCAGAGGAAGGAAATACAGATTCTTTTTTTAAATAATAGACTCACGCTTGCAACTTCGAAAAGTCTAATAAATCGTCAATGACTCTTGTCAGATCGTCGGTACTGCAACGATGGATCTTATTGTCACTTCGCTCAGGGATCATGGGACTAAAGTTTGTTCACTCACCAAGTTCGAATCATGTGAAGGTACTCTTCCTGCTCCTTTGAGAATGTACTCGAAACAGGAGACAGAGGACTATTTGCTCTCCGAAAAGGCAACACGGACGAAGCACTTGAAACGTCAGAGTCCGACGGAGAGCTGGCTTGAACCCCTTCAGAGTTGCTTCGGAGGGACGTTTCTTGCAACAACCGTGTCATTCCTGTCGTGATTGCATTGAAAAGAAACGTTGTTGATTGAATAACCACCTTCCGGTAAACATCATTACCTTTCAGACCATGCAAAGGTGTACGGAGCTCTGTAGGAATGTTTGCCAGTGTGGTTAACGTTTGAATGACAGCTACACACGTACCATGGCTAACATTGGCGATGAAAAGCTCTCTGACAAAAGTGGGCGAGAATGGTTAAGTCATTCCAACATTATGGCACAATCGGTCACACGAACTTCGAGCTCAGAGCGTCTTGAAGATCAGAATTCTTAAGATGAAGTTGGTATTCAAGCTCGGCGTCCGTCTGAGAAACGATAAAAGAGGGATCTCATTCGTGCCAAACTGTTCAACACTTCGACTCCGGGAGAAAATTACCCACGATCACAAGCACCAGAAACTCCTGACCTTGCTCGTTCATAAGAGCACTACGTGCTTTTACGTGTACCACATTCCCGGCATCCACCTCCGTGGGATTCGGATCTTTGGATGGTTTTGTAACCCGGAAGGATACCGAATCACCAGTTCCTCCCTGTAGTTTCAGCACATCCAGACTGAACGCTTTCTTTGCGTGCTCTCTGTCGTCTGGGTGCACGATCGAGAAAAACGTTGGGTTGTACTTGGAATGTTGGAGTAGAAGATGCCCAGGGTCCATTCCTAACAGCTGGTCTCGGACGTAGGAATTTGCGTTCCATATTATGGGTTTTGAATCCGCTTTGAGACCAAAAAACCAATATTGACGTTGAGAACTTAGAATAAAACCTAAGGCAGAGATGCATACCTTCAACGTCACACACCACGACGAAAGCCGGAACAAGGTCCATGATCCTTTTATATCGAGACTCAACCAGCTGGAGAAGGGGTTCTTCGTGGGGGTCGATAGCAGACACAGCAATCCGCTTTGCTCCGGTAGGCGTGGTCTCTACGAACGTCACGAGCTCCCGCATACGCTTGACCCTCGTAATGGTACTTGACCCAGGATATACACCACCAGACTTTCCCTCAGCTCCCAGAGCGGTCAGAGTAGTGAAGGACGCAGAAACAGGATAGTTGTCCCCCGTTGCTCGACTGTACTCGAGCGTTCCGAACCCCGCCGACTCCACAGTCGCGTCAGAGGCAGCCGAGCACTCGGACGGCGATCGGGGAGGGTGGTCATCAACTTCCGTAACCGGAACTTCAATGTCAAATTCGAGAGTTGAGTTCGGGGAGGCCGCCGCTTCGAGGCACTTTCCAACGAAGTAAGACGCGACGGAATGCCACGATTGTTGCAGTTCCTTTTTGAGAGAAAGTCCGGCAGGATCTCGACCACCATACTAGCAGGAGGCATTATTGCGAGAGAAGGATACTGCGCCTCGTCACCACTCACTCGATATTGGATCATTCGATTCGAAGCCCACACGATAATGGCATCATTTGTTCCGTCGGGATTCTCAACCACGTCCATTACGCACCGTAGAAACGCGGGAGTCTGCCATGGGACCCAACGTGTCCCTGAAAATGCTGTGAACTGGTGACACTGTGCAAGACTCACCTGGTCACAGAACGCCTCCATCCACCGCGCCCTTTCCTCAGCCTTCCTCCTTTGCTCCCGCTCGGACTGCAGCTCCTTCATTAATCGCTCGAACTCGGTGGGACTTCGGTTTCCCTCGCCGCCACTCCCAGGCGCTGCATCCGGCCGGTCAAAGCTTCTCCGCTCATGGAGTCTCGAATAGCGCTGAACGGGGTTCACGAACGTTACTACACGAGACGCGGGGTAGGGGTTCCGTTGTTCGTGGGGCGGCGCGCTGCGGAGTGAGGCAGGTGACCCTGGGCACGCTCTCCTCCCTGCGTACTGGTGCGGTGGGGACGTATTGATTCTTCGTAGCAAATTGGGTCGACCAGAGTCTTGAGTATTGGACATTTGGGGGGAAACCATTGGTGAGCGGGGGACTTGGCCGGACTTGGCCGCCGGAGTTTGCGTGCTTGGGAGTTTTCAGGTTTTTAGGTTCACGGGTGCAGGGAAGAATGCATCCTTGGTAACGAAACCACCGTGACGTAATTGTAACCCATTTAGCACTATGCACTGTGAGCTAGAGCGTGTGGAGAGCACAAAATGACCCCTTCCGGCACAATCCGGTGTTTCGCTTGGCGTCTCAACATAATTTTAACTACACCTCCAAGGTCCAACTAACACTGCAGGTATCGCTCATTATTAATCCACAGCACTTCCACGTCACGTTCATTCTTCCACGCGTCCCACTCCGCCCCGTGCTCTCCAAACCAAGCAAACGATGGGAGCGCACTGTGGTGGTCTACCTCATCCGAAAAGTCGAAACCAAGCTCTTCGCAAGCTGTGCGCAACCCCTGCATTAAACCAGGCTTCCATATCGATTCTGGGTCAAGTGCCATAACAGAATGAAGGCCATAGCGATCAGCAAGCGACACAGCTGCAAGGAAAAGGTCCCTGGAGAGTTGTACAGCTATGTTGGGATCCTCCGAGTTGGGCTCATTGCGCACTCGAGCGAGATGGAGCGTACCACCTGAGGGCGCTTTTGAGATAAAAACTACCGCAAACGCGTATGGTAGATGATCCAAAGGGGGGTACGGAGGGTCTGGCAGTGTGCCAACGACCAAGCCAAAGGGGAGAGCACTAACAGCATCGTCATCCAGCTTGGCAACGTCCTTGGCATGGCTGACTGTTCTTTCCGTGATCCATTCAAAAGCATCTCTGGAAACACCAACAGCGACGGCGTGAAACGATGACCGTTCACTGCGCTGATGGGGGGCGAGGTGGTGTGCAGCAAGAAGGTCTCGAGGTAGCAAAGCAGTATCGAGATCGAGAAGAGGGTACGACTCATCGCGTGTGAGCGTTTTCGCGGAGAACTTGTGAAGGGGCAGCGCGGTCGGAAGGGGGTTATTGAGTTTGATTTTGAGAGTGCGAGGAGCCATAGCTCGCCAGCCAAGTTTTCCGTAGAATGTCGGTCCAATGCCACTCCAAAGAGTCGACGCGACCTGCGGATTCGGTTATGTAATCACCAGCGAATGAATGCAATGTCGTGAGCTCACCAATCCCTTTTGCCTTTCCTTCTCGACCACGATCCTCATCATCGTACTCGCGTAGCCCTTTCCACGATTGGGACCAGGCGTCATCACAGCAATGACGCTTCCCCCATCGCCGTTATGGACGGACACGGATCCATCAGGCCCTTCCTCCGTGTAATAAAGCGGACGTACTATTGTCGCGCAGGAGCAGAGGTACGATCCGCTCGCATCGCGGAGTATGTACGACGTTGTCTTGCGGGAACCGAAAGCGGTGGCATTGGTCTTGCGGCGACGTGCGGACCAGGAATCGAGGGTGTATCCTTCAGCCCAGTCCGTCCATTCAACTCAAGATTCAGTCTTTTTTTCTACCGCTTTTCATGGACAATGCAATTGCATGCGCTCACATGATGCGCGCACAAGGTGAGCCACGTCCTGGTCGGCTGTCACGGTTTCAAGGGTGAGAGTGGGTCCGCCTTCTGGCGCGGAGGGAAGAGAGGACTGAGAAAGAGTCATGTCGACACCCGATGACAGCATGCGAGAGGGGGAAGGGGGGCCAGCGCGCTACGAAGCGTCACCGCCTTGGTCGCCACGATGTCTCCCTTCTGATCTGGTTCCGAGGTCCGGGTCATTGACCAAAGCCGTGGACTGCGCCACAACCCGTGGCGTGGACGAGTGGAAAATGCAAAAAGGAGTGATGTAGCAAGTAAAACGCTTGGGTTGCCTGCATCAGTTTGACCGTAGCGTCTACCCGTGATACATTTCGTCCCTTTTATTCGGCTTATTGTAATAAATAGTACTACTTTGGGTTCTCTACGCGTACAGACGTCAAAATTATCTCAAAATCTGCTACCACATGCTGCGCACTGCCAATAAATAAGTACATGATGCCGATTACAGAGTGTTACGATTGCGTGAAAGTTGTACCGCTTTCCATAAAGGCAATAAATAAAACCTCCAATGCAAAGTCCATTATCGCGTCTTGGAAGTTGACCGATCCGGCGGGGTTATGTCAGTCGGAGGGTCGTCAAAGCAAACAAGCGGGAAGAATCCAAAGTGTGCCGTACTAATGTTCACCCCCTACAGACACGAAACAGACATTCAGAATCTCGCATGTTTGATCGACGAGCAGTCAAGATCTTACCCATGCCCATCCATCAGAGTAGTCCGCTTTAATGGACACCGAGTCCCCATACCGGAGTTCCACTTCGTCAGGTGATCTTGGCACAAATCCAGAAACAACATAATTAGGTGGCTCGGCGGACTGTGAGTCGAGCTTGACCACAAGGCCTTGCAAGTACCGCTCTTGATAGTTTATTCGACGTTCCAGTTCTGCGTTGATTGCTTGAAGTTTCACAACCTCCGCTTGGTCTTTCTCAAGTTTTTGAATCAAAGCGGAATGCCGTTTGAGCTCCTCTCTCAGTGCATCGCGCTGACTGATAAGCGCCGCGTGCCGAACTTGAAACGGAGCAATCATCTTCTGAATGTCTGGGTCAGTCAATTGAGGATCTTCAATCGCATAAGTCTTGTGGAGCGCAGCGTTTCAAACTTCAGCTTACCAAACGATGAGCAACCGCACTTACCCAAGACGACTCCTGACTGCCATCCGAGTTTGAAACTTTCGAGAGTCCCGGTTCCTGACGTTCGCCCTGAGTCACATTACCCGAGACCCCCGACGATGAAACCACCACTCGACTCGAACTAGTTGAGGTAGATTTGCTCTCGAGATGTGTTGCCGATTGTCGCATAGTTTCCGCTGCATTGTCAACTCCGGATTTACTGTTTGCAATGTGTAATCCGGCTGCACGAGCTCTCTCCTGTTCAAGCTGATCCATTAGGGCTTTCTCACGATCAAGCTCCTGCCTCAGAAGTTCGAGTTGCGTTTGTAGCTTCGCAGTTCGAGCGCGGACTTGAGGAAGTAGAGTCCCGACTTCGTCCTCTGATGCAACAAAAGTGTCACCAGGCGCTTCCGAAAGCAAGAGAAAATAAGACAAAGCAGGGAGAAGCTCTGTACTTTGTACTCACAGGGGTTCGCAGTGTTACTTCCGTTGCCCAGAGCTGTTCCCAAGGTGCCAGTCATGGATTCCGACACACCCCGGACATTCGACATCTCCGTTACGACGGTTCTTTCGCTACTGGCGAACACAGACTTGGAATTCCACCCGCTTGCAGTTGAGCTCACTCGGGTCATGTCTACACTTGTGCCAGTGGGGAGCGGCGATATGTTCTTCGTGACAAGAGGTGTCGTCGTGGCTTGTGATGAAAATCCGTCAGGTTGGAATGGCATCCAGTTCTCTCAAATATATATGTCAAACTCACCGCCACTACGATCTCGATCTTCCCTGTCCCAGGGAAGGTCCCATCGAGGAGGGCTCCCAGAATGCACGGAAGATGTGACTCCGCTCTGAGAAAAGTCGCGCCACTCGGTGTGGTTTGTGACTGAATGGCATATACAAATCATAAGAATTTAGCGTCAGGGGTTGATTCAACATGAAATAGCATCATACCAGTCGTGCCAGCCGCATCCATGTTGTATCCACCCTCTCTGACAATTCTCCGCGCAATCATTCGAGCCGACGCACTTGTGGATTGGCTCTCACCACCGTAAACGGTTTCTTCATGTGATATGCCGCTATGAGCCGAACGCCTAATCACTCTGCGCACTGTGGTCGTAGTTGTGGTGACTTCTGGCTCTTCTTCTTCAAGAACTTCTTCCTCGACGGGCTCCTCTTCGTGAACAATGCGTCGGACTTCCACCTTTTTGACGGTCTGCGCGTTCACTATTGGGTACTCAGTCGCAACATCGTCAACTTCAAACTCCTCCACAATTGCTGGACCTGGTGCCTTCGCAGCTTGCCCCGCGTCGGTTGGTATACTTGGTAACGCTCGGAATCGCGCTGCCGCGACAGGACCGCTACGCACATTCTGGAAGACACGCGAAGTAGCGACCGAAACCTGGGAGCTAGTTTTGAATGCTCCTTGGCTTTCCGTGCGATATGCGCTTGTCTGCGTCCTTTCCCGAGAGTATCCACTACTTTCTTCTGAGATCTCTCGGGACTCGGACACAGCGTGCACTTGTCGCAGAGTGGAAGAGGACGTCACCGTCGTGGTTTTCGTCTCTTCACGTTGCTCAATAGACTCCTGCTCTTGCACAGCGCTATGACCGGTACGTTTGATGAGGCGGACCGTCACTGTTGTCGTTTCCTCTTCGGGTTCTTCATCCTCGAGCTCCTCTTCTATCTCAGCCTCTTTTGTACGGACAATATGTCGTTCAACCCTTGTTGTCGCGCTCTGAGAAAGAAGTTCTTCTTCGACCTCCTCGACCTCCTCGACCTCCAACTCTTCAGGAACAACCACTTCAACTTCGTCGACCTCGTCGGCGTAGACTTCCTTTTCCTCGAGATACTCAACTTCGACAGACTTTGCAACCTCTTTCACCGCAGCCTTCACCTCCTTTCGCACGATCACTTGCTCCACCGTGACAATCTCAGGATCCTCGAGCTCTTCGACTTCGAGTTCGAGCTCTTCGTCCACTTCGAGCTCCTCCTCTACACTGCCGAGATTGACTTCCTCGACTTCTTCCAGTTCGTACTCTGACTCATCCTCTTCAACAACCAGCTCCCGAGGCCCTAAAATGATGACCCTTACTTCACCCACATCTTCCTTCTCTTCCACTTCTTGCTCAACCAATACCACGGTTTCGACGCTTTGTTGTGCTTCCTCCAGTTCAAACTCTTCCACTTCCACTTCATCCTCCACACTTATCACTGAAAGACTCCTTTCAACAATAACGGGAACGTCTTCTTCCGGCTCAGGTACTTCCCCTTCCGCGGGTGGGCTGGGCTCGGGATCAGGAGGTATGTCTTTCATGACCAGCGGTGCCTCATCGACAGGATCAGGAACCTTTTCCTCAACTGGAGGGCTGGGTTCTGGTTCCTCTGGTTCCGGCTCGACTGGCACCTCTTCTTCCACAGGGGTTTTGAGCTCTGGTGGGACATCTTTCATGATAACCGGCACCTCATCAACAGGCTCTGGTACATCTTCTTCGACCGGCGGAGCCAACTCCGGTTCAACGGGAGTCTCGGGGACGATAGGAATCTCCTTTTCCTCCTCCGGCTCTTCTTCTTCTTCGGGCGGACTGGGCTCTGGAGGGATATCGTGTGCAACATGTGGCACCTCCTCATCGGGAACCTTTTCTTCAACCGGTGGGACGAACTCGGGCTCTTGAGGTGCCGGTACTTCTGGCTCTCGCTCTGGCTCAGGTTCAGGCTCGGGCTCGGGATCGGGCTCGGGATCGGGCTCGGGTTCAACAGGCACCTCTGGGATGACCGGTATTTCCTCTTCTGGCTCTGGTTCCTCCTCTTCAACTGGAGGCGCAGGTTCCAGCTCTTCCGGCTCCGGAATGTCATGCATAACGAGGGGCGACTCCTCCGGTTCGGGCTCCTTTTCGGGCTCGGGTTCCACGGGCACCTCAGGAATAACAGGTACGACATTTTCGGGCTCGGGTTCTTCTTCCTCCGGGGGTGGACTCATTTCGGGTGGTTCCTCAGGCTCCGGCTCCGGCTCCGGTGGCTCGACGGGTACCTCAGGCTCCGGTTCCTCCTCCTCTGGCGGTGGACTCGGTTCGGGAGGTTCCTCGGGCTTCGGCTCCGGTGGCTCCACAGGTACCTCTGGGATGAGAGGTATTTCCTCTTCCTGCTCTGGTTCCTCCTCTTCAACTGGAGGAGCAGGTTCTGGCTCCTCTGGCTCCGGAATGTCATGCATAATGAGGGGTGGTTCCTCAGGCTCCGGATCCGGCTCGACAGGTACTTCTGGAACGAAAGGTACGACCTCCTCCGGCTCTGGTTCCTCCTCCTCCGGCGGTGGACTCGGTTCGGGTGCTTCCTCTGGTTCTGGCTCTGGTGGCTCAGGAGGCACCTCCGGGATGACAGGTATGACCTCCTCTGGCTCTGGCTCTTCTTCCTCAGGAGGCGGACTCGGTTCGGGGGGTTCCTCCGGCTCGGGTATGTCCCGCATCACCAGCGGTTCCTCCTTCTCCGGTTCCGGTTCTTCCTCCTCGATCGGAGGAATGGGCACCGGCTCCTCTACTGGCGGAATTTCTTTTTCTGGCTCGGGAACGTCATCCTCCACCGGGGGCGTGAGCACAGGCTCCTCCTCCGGCTCCGCAACCACAGGTACGTCATCTAGCGGCTCCGGAATCGTTTCAACCGGCGGGGGTTCCAGCACCGGAACGTAAGGCGGCTCCCAAGGTTTCTTCTTGAGTCGTTTCGGTGGAACGACAACGGGTAGCGGTGGTAATTTCGGCTTCTCTAGCGGAGGCGATCTCACGGGGTCGCGGAAATCGCCCACAGCCATCCACGGTTCCTTCGGCTGAAACAGTCGCCGTGGTATGGATTCGCCAGGTGTTCGGAACTGAATGTGTTTTGGTGGAGGTCGTGCGAGAATCGGTTTTGGTGGTTCGGGCGTAACGACCTGTTGAGCGAACGGTGGGATATCGTAAGTATCGTCAACGGGAGGCGAGAGTTGTGGAGGCGCCATGAGGGGTTCAGGCGGGGTGAAGCAAGGTGTGGGGGGTGGTGTACTGATCTGGGGTGCGAAATGCCGATGACGAAACGAACAGCAACGAAGGATATTTTTGACGCGCGGCTCACCTCTGCAGTTTCCCAGCGGATCCAGTCCACCGAGTCGTACGCTGACCACCATTGCTGTTGAAGGCCTCGGATGGTATCGAACGCCGCATGTGACCTTGAGCATCACACAAAAGTCAAAACACGGTCTGGGCGTGAGCGACTACGAGGCAGACTCACATCGTTCCTTGATTCATTTGAACTTCTCCTCCTGCAGACCGCTTCATGTTCCACGGCTTCGACTCCCCAGCGTAGTGGAGAATACAAATATCGCCCTTGAATTTGCTAAGAACATTGGTGGGGTATCTCAACATTGGGGGAGACGTAAATGCCAGAATCGTTGCTTACTTGAAGGCAGGAGCATAGGAATATGTCGCAGAAGGCGTTACGTTGTACACGAAGGGCAATCGTACTGTTCGCGGACCGTCTTCTGTTCCGAACTGGGTTCCCGAATACGCCCATGACGAGAAGTAAGAGTTGAGCACCCCTTGGTCGGCACCTGATAGCCATTTTTCGGCTTGTTATTGTTGGCAGAAATTTGGGTCGCTCGCACAACTCACCGTCAAAACTTCCCTCCGACCTTGCCAATTCCACAATACCATCAAAGACTTCCTGGTTCGGCCGGGTAACAAAGACGCCCGAGTTGAAAATATCGGGCCAACCGGTATCTGCAACTGCGGCAATGTCCGCACGATTCGGGGACCCCACTTCCCCGAGCACGCCAAAAAGTCCCGACACATCTCTCAGAGGCACCACGTCCGCGTCCAGAAACACGATCGTATCCCACTGTCCGGTCACGTGCGGATCGAAGACGTGAAGCTTCGTGAGCGCCTGTCCTAGTTCAGGTCTGCCCAGTAAACCCTGCAACCGCCACATGTCCCCTTCCCTCGTGACGATTGGGTTCACGTGGATAATGCGATCGTAAAATCGCGCGAGCATGGCAAGCGATACCGGTTGGAGGGAGCTCGCTGCCACCATGACGACGATGTCAGGAGCAGCGATTCCAGGGGACCTGGGGTGAAGTCGTCTCAGAGCATCGGCGAGGACAGAAGCCGGCAGGACGTATGAGTCCGTTGTCACGAGGGTGACGAACGCATCTCGAGATTTCCCCATCTTCGGGGCCAGGCGTGTCGTGTGAGGCACTTCCTCCTTTTGTGCACCTGTTCTTGGTGAGGAAAGAGTGGCACCCCCTCTGCTGCGGCCACATCGCTCCCATCATATCTTTGGGGATAACCCGCAGCAATTCGAGAAGAGAAAGCATCATGGATTGCGTAGCAAATTGAGATAGATCTTACCAGGTGTTAGCACGCATGCATTGATCGGATTGCCGCGGCGTGTTTCACGACAGTTGCAGTACGTGGATTATTGCATAGAATAGGCCTTGTCACACGCTCTCGTAGATCCTTAGTGTCCTCGATTTAATTCTCACAATTCGACTCTAATACAATTGAACATTCATTGTAGATCCCGAAACTCTGCACAGCTGGGTGTTTACGTCCCATTGGGATTGGATGTAGTATTTGTGCCCATTCCATTCGTTGTTGTCGTAGTATCCGTTTTCATAAGTAACGTCACCGTAGATTTCTTTTTTGGGGGGTTGGTGGGTGGGGGAAGACGTGGTCTATCAGGTGTGGGAAACGTTGGGCAGCGCTAATCGCCACTTACAGTCATATTGGTCCTCTGCAATGTCAAGAAAATACATGATAAGCGATATGTATTAAAGAGGGAAGAGCGCAACTTGTCGTACCCATTCAGTGTTATTGGTCCTCGCTACGATATTCGTACACGCTAGCAAGTATTTCGCCTATTTTGTATGATCGTCGTCGCATGGGTCTTATGGGTGGCTGGTATCGATACTGCAAGAACAGACATAAAACCTTCCAACATCTGAAGGCAGAAGACAAACATTGCGAGCATATTTCACTTGCCTCTAAATCAGGGTTTAATGTGTGGAAAAGTGTTCCCAGTCCTATTTGATCCAAACACAATAACATCAAATCATCTGGAAATTGTTCTTCCAATCCCAGATGGATTGATATTGCCCTTCCTGAATTGTGTGGATTCCTGAGAATTGCGTACATGCCTCCATCTTGATTTGGAGATGCTTGCCATTCAAATAGATGAACATGGTTCCTCCATCCTCGATTGCTGCTGGACCTTCTGTACGTTGTCATATGACTCTGCCAGAAAGCAGCAACCTCTAAAGAATACTTGTGGAGGTCCAACAGGTCCCATTCTGTCACTCTTTCACCCACTAAGAAGGGACAGGGCTCTAGTTCCCAATGAACGGTTTTGAAAAGGGGGATTGTGTAAGCCATTCCAACAAGGTTCCAATAAAAAAATATGAGTTCCAGCTTGGTTCCCGGCTATTCAAAATAATTTAATTGCTTGTGGTTTGTAATTTTTCCAAGGTTTTGTAAGAGAAATTGCTTCCCAGTTTTGTATCATCATAGACGTGACAGTCCAAATGAATGACTCAGCATGGCATTGAGCAGATTCAAAAGTCTGGAACATAACCATCAATGTGAACTCACGCAATCTGCTAGGTTGGGATGATAGGCCCTCTGCTTCATTAATTGGCAATCTGCTATACCCTTCTGTTCCATCATACTGCCTTTGTTGTACCCAACACCTTGTGGTCTAGCTGACCAGCCGTTAGCTCAGGAACATGTGGTTGGAAACAGGAGAAACTGCATTTTGCACACTGACTGGTGTGGGACCACACTATCTGCCATCACATTACATATTCTTGTAATCCACATATTACAGTAGTAAGCCCCTTTTTCTTGCAAGCCAATGTTATGTCCCTTGGAAGACAACTTGTTGTTGAACAAGGGTTCTAGCTGAAGAATGGACATTGCAGGTGGCCACTTTCCAGTTATCATGCTGGGGCCCTGGGTCTGTTGGCTCCAATTTGCATGTTTGCACACCCTAGAGCATGTATCAGCAAAACTACATCACATGTAATAGGTGTTTTTCTTATTCCTGATAAGAATGTGTGTTGTGGTGGATCAGTGGTGGCATGTGAGCACATGCATGTCCCTTTCATGTGACATCCTTTTGACTCCTGGTGCCACAACCAGCCCACAAAGCAAGTGCTCCTGTTCCAGTTTAAGCAGAGCAGAGCCATCTCTTCCAGTCAAATTGGCTCACTAAAAGGACAAAAAACAAAAACAGTGCATGGTCCCACCCTAGTTTTGTAACCTGTTTTCTCTTATCTGCACTATAAATTGCCTCTGCTTTGTTCATTCATGTTCATGCAACAAGCATCCTGTGGGAGTAAACATTGTCAGGATGATGACAACCACCAGCCAAACATTGATCTACACTTGAATGTGCCCCTGTCCATGAAGCCCAATTTCAGCCTCACCCATCCACCGTTTCCAGCCCCAATCTCAAGTGCATTTGGCACAGGTGAGCTGCTGTTTTCTCTTTCTCTTTTTCTTGACATTGGGTACTTACGTTGTTGTGGGTTCTTCTCAAAGCCCTTGCTGCACCATCATTGCAGCCATTGTCTGCCAACGTTCTGCTATTGTGGCAGCAGCAGCAACCACTCCTTCTCCCTCATACACCCTGCCATCCACATCACACCTTTTGCATCAGTGAGTCAGAAATTCATTCACTTTCCTCTTTCCAACTTTGGAGACTCATTTGGCTTGCTTTCTATCACAAATACCAGCAGTGCCACGCAACCCTCTGCACCAGCAAAAGCCACAGGCAGCCACTCTCTTCCATTCTCCTCCTTCATCTCCACACTTTCTTTACCTGGGATTAGCATTGCAGGCAGAATGAGCAGCAGCTGTATGTGGTACCTGGGCCTGCTCCCACAGCACTATATGGAGGGCAGGCTACTGGGGCTCAAGAACATGAGTTTACAATAATTGCATAGTCTTATGTCAAGCCAATACTTACTTTGGCTTGGAAGTACTCAACAGCACCTGACAGCACCCCACCAAAACAAAAGCTCTGCACTGCTGCTCAACTTCACACCACCCTTTGTGAAACCTTTCTCAACTTACCATCATTGCAAGAGATTGGGCTAGCAAATGATGATGTGGCAAGGTGGACCACTACTGCCAATATGAACATCAATGGTGTCATCAAGGATGATCACCTTATCCCAGTGATCTGCAACATCTTAAAGCAGTTTACCATCCTTGCTTGACTGCATAGCATTGTACTACACATGGCTCTATTGTGGTGTGGTGGGGACATCAGGCAAAACATCATGCCTCATGATGTTCTCAACAAAACGTTCTTCATTGTCACATTTTTTACACCACCCATGCAAGACAGGACACCCACCCTGTGAATTAAGACTCCCACATACAAGAGTTGGTCATGTTTATCTGTGAAGTTCACTTTTTCAGTCAGTCAAGCTCATATATTTCACATCAGAAGGCTAAAATATCAAAACAAGGTTTGCCCCAACAGTCCTGATCTGCACACTGAGGATACAATTTTCAAAGGAATACATACATATCCTCTCTCCACTTCATCCAAAAATTGTGAGGATACATTGGGAGTGGTATCTGTGCACCCTCAAAAATTTGTTTGAACAGANCAGGGTACCTCATGATGAAAAGCAGTGCAACACATGAGAACAGACCACAGCTGTGTCCATCACCCTGCCTCCAAAACAGAGACCAAACACAATTTCTGGGTGATT
>KQ965731.1:504457-535109 GCA_001574975.1 Gonapodya prolifera JEL478
ACATGCTTCCAAATCAGTATCATAATGATGTGGATGCTCACTCCAATCCAGTGCATCTACTACTAGAGCATTACCCACCCTGTCCATCACAATCACATACCAGTGGAAATGGTGCTCATTGACCATGAAAAAGTGGAAATCCCAAAGGTCCATGTGCAACTTCTGAATGAACTTGCTACTCAATTGGTGATGGTGATCAACAGATGAAAAGGCAGGGTTTTGGAGTGTGAAGATGATTTAAGAGGAGAAGTATGAGATTGAGGGCATTCTTTGTTGCATGTTCCACAAAGTGGTAAGTGGCAAGAGGAACAGATCAAGAATCACATCACTCCAGTGAAGTGTGCCAGAGAGATAGGATGCTTCTGAAAGGGCAGGCCCTTCAGGGAACACAGCCCTGAAGAGGGACACAGTGTGTGTGAATTGGACTCAACCATCAGAGGGCATCAGAGTGTTTCTTACCTTCTAAAATCATCCTCATAGGCTGCTCTGTCTTGAGTGGACATACAGAGCAGAGATGTGGCCATAAGTCTTGTGAAGTCAATGTATGGGTGTGAGGCCACTTGCAAGGGAGGTGCTACAGGGAGGAAGGGATGGGAGGTCAAGTCCGGCCTGTGTTGGGTGGCATTTTTGGGATCAAGGATTGCTGTATTTGTTGCTTGCAAGAGGGTTGAGATGGCCTTATCAGTGTAGAATGCCAGATTGGGGATGCACTCTTTAATGTCATCCAAAGGGAAGTTGAAATTTGATCTGAAAAGAATCATCATCCAACTTAGCTGTGAAAGTGATACAGAGATTGGCTGTTGCAAACCTAGGTTCCCACGTTGACACTGATGGAAGCCATCCAGTCCACAATATCAGGTATTCTCTAGTGTCCCCATTATCTCTGAAGCCCAAGACTGCCTGGACTTCAAAGTCTTCATCAGGGACATTTCATGAATAGTCCACCTTCTGGACGTCCTCATTGGTGATTGTTGGAGGGATTAGCCTGAGGTTACGTTGGTGGAACCACTGTTGTGCAATGGTGCCTGGGAGATCCTGCAAGTTTGGGCCCTGGTGTATCCAGCACAACTAGTACAGGTACTGGGCTTGGTTGACCTTAACAATCAAAGCAGCATGCACCCAAAGAGGGCCAGGAAGCTTGCCCTTGCCATGGAGTACTTTGCGCACAAGCACCCTGTCTCCAATGCTGAGATGTTGTGGTAACTTGGCCATCTAATTCAATGTTCTAAAGGACAGAGTTTGGACTGGAGGTGTGTCTGTAGAATGAGGTAACTCACCTTGAAATGGCCTTGGCCCCAGCAGCAACCATGTTTCTATTAGCAGTGTTGATGAGGTCCTGGTGCTCCGCTTCTGTGAGTGTTGCATCCACTAAAGTATCATGCAGACTGGCTGGTGCAAAGATGTGCATGTCTGTCCTGCCATAGAATAGGACATCTGGAATGCACTTAATGGTGGAGTGTTGTTCATGGTTGTAAGTTCTGATCACTGCTTGGAGCACCTTGTTGCAATCCTCCAATGAGCAGTGAAGGGGGTTCAAGTTCTTTGGCCTGCATTCCCTGCCACCATTGCAGCTTCACCGTTGCATGGATTCTCTTAACAGCACCTTGACTTTGAGCATGGTATGGCCTGCCATGCACCAGATGGATGCCAAAGCAGGTGTGGATGGCAGTGACAATTCCTGATTTGAATTCAGTGCCATTGTCACTCAGCATCCTGTAACAAAATAGTCAGTCAAGGACTATATTATGCACCATAGCAGACTTACCTTTCTGGTGTTCCATCCATTGTGTATAAGTGCTCCAACTAGTCAACAACATTCTTGGCAGTATGACACAGGTACAGTTGTCCCCAGAGCTTTTTGTTGAAGTGGTCCACACATGAGAGAAGGTTGAAATTGTGGAGCTTGGTGAAATCAAATACATAGAGTTCACAAGGTCTGGATGTAATGATGGGGAGGAGTGGTACTGGATTGGGTGCAGCGTGGCTCATGGTACAATGTGGACATGGCATGATAAGGGAAGAGACAACTGGGAAGAGTGTCACACTGACATCCACTAATGTGGAGTATATAGTATAGTATGAGTGTTGGGTATTAGCTGCTGTGCCACTACTGTGGCCGCGGGTTTAGATGTGCACACCTGCAGGACGTGCCCTAAGTTTGGCATCACGTTCCTGCAGGTGAGTTCTATGCACATTACGTCTTGCTATGTACATCTGATCATATGTACATGTTCCTGCAGTTTACAGGCTTGTGCAGCTCACCTAGGTTGTGTAGCAAAAAGTGCCCTCAGGTAAAAGTTTTGGCTGCACTTGTCCCAATTTCTGTTGATGCTGGGGTGGGTTCCAAAATCAGATGACAGGCGGTTGTGTTGATATAGATCAAGAAACTGGTGGAAACATTAGTATATGATCAAGATTGGTAAACCCTCCAGATCTAGAGACTTACTTCACTAGGAGAATGTAGCACCACAAGACCATGCTTCTTTTTATAACTGTATATCATGCAGTCATCCAAACATTTATACTTTGCACACTGTATGACGCAGGATTAGAGTTACTCAAGGAAGTGCACACTGAAGTGCACCAACCATCCGTTTAAAGTCCTTGCGTTTGTTAAGGTTATCTTTACCCCCAAGGCAAGGAGGAAACCCCCTTTGCTGTAGATACCTTGCAATCTCAGCATGCTTGATGCAGTAAGAACAGAGGATATGGTACTCCTCATTGTTGAGTCTTGGGAGAGGAGGTGGTGGTGCACTGTAGGTAAAGGTTGCTGTTGTCTCTTCCCCAAGAACCATGTATGTAGTGTTTGCATGAAGTTGATAGGTGTCACCATCTGAGTCAAAAAGACAAGAGGTAGTAGTGTCAACAAGGGCAGTTGGTGGCACCACTCTAAGATGCACGCAAAGTGCATTCTTGTCAATTGTGGTGAGAGTTGTCTTGTAGGTGACATTGGGATTGTAAACACTGACAAATTGGGGCATTGAGGATTTGCAGTAGACGCAAATAGGCAACTGCCAAAATGGGCCATAATATATACAAAGGGGTGGCTTCTCATGAACAAAAGATCAGATGCACAATAAAGGGTTCCCATTTTCAGGTAACATGTAACGTTGCCTGTGCAGAAAATAGCCTTCACCAAATCAGTGGTGGCCATTTTTTGTACAGGTGACAAGAGTGCAGAAAATTGGCCACCACCAATTCAGTGAAGGCCATATTTTGGACAGATGATTAAACTGCAGAAATTTTGCCACCATTGATTTGGTGAAGACCATTTTTTTTTTTGACAGATAACAAAACTGCAGAAAATTGGCCACCATTGATTTGGTGGTGGCATTTTTTGACAGGTATCAGGTTACATTACCTGTGCTGAAAATAGCTTTTCACTGAATCAGTGATGGTCATTTTTCTCACAGGTACCAGGACCAGTTGAGGTGACTATTAAGGTAGCCTATCAATATAAACCCAACTTCTTGGAACTGAATTGCATGCCAAAATCATGACAGCAAAATCCATCTCCAGTCTTATTGCCAAGTAGTGTCTTCCTGGGACCTTCTCTATCCCTATCAGCTGCATATCTCTCCAAGCACTCACACCAGTGCAAGAACACTATGAACACAGTGTCAAGGAGCTTATGTAAGTATTGAATTGGCTGATATTGGAGTGGATTCTAACATCATTTCTGTTCTAGGAATGCTCCAATTGATCAAGGCTTTCTTGACATGAGAATTGTTATCCTCTACCCTATTGAAGATGACCTATACACAATTGTGGATGGCAACCATTGCCTTGTTGCCCTGTTCTGTCTGAGGGATGCTGGAAAGGCATACAGTACCCTCCCAGGACTCCTGGAGGGCACTCTGAATGTGAGTGGCATTGTCTTGCAGGTGAGTTGTCCATTGTTTCCTATATGAAACTTCATGCTCACAGTCAGTTTGCATGCTTCTTAGCCTGATACTCCGGAACACGTTTGCTTGCACATTGGATCTATGATCAATTTTACTGGCAAAACAAGTAAGTTTGAATCCTAGGCATGTACACCCTACCTAGCTAGCCATTTCTTTTGAAGGGGTTCCCGTGACTCCACTTGACACCTTTGTGGCTGTGTGGTGGACTCTTACATATGGAATGGAGGATGGGGCGCAATGGCCAATCAAGGATATCATGAAGGAACCAGCCATGTCAAGTAAATTGGGAACTGGATCTCTGTTGCCAAGTCTTACTCTGCAATTCCCAATGTGAGATCTCATTTATGTTGCCATCTTGTTACATTGCATTTAATACCTTTCAGCTTGAGTCCATACTTTGTGAAGATGCCATCAACAACCAGCCCAACTTCTGCCTCCCCATCACCATCCTATATGCCAAGGGTGGTGTCAAGAAGTACCTGGTTGACAAGGACCCTGAGCTTGCAGCAAGTTGATCTGTTTATTCAAATTGACATTCACTAAAATATGTATAGGAGCACTTTTTGCACAGACTTTGCACCATCCCAACATCCCCAAAACTCAAGGAAGTGTGCACTATGGCGCACCTATGGGGTGAGAAGTACTTGGTGTGGATCAAGGGCATCTCCCTTCTGCAGGCCCAGGATGGTTGGACAGATGAGGCAAAGTTGAAGGCCTGCAATCTCATATTGAGTGGTGAGTTTCATTGATCTCATTGACTGATTGCTTTTATTGGAAGTGCTGGCGGCACCTCATATATTTCTATGGGATCTCCAGATACATTCAAGGACACAGCAACTCATGCCCAGGTTATAGAGGAGTGCAAGACAAGACTTGGGATTGTTAGCAAAAAGGGAAAGGAGAAGGGTATGTTTACATTTCAATTTTAAGTTTTGTTCCCATGATGCACTGACCTTTTGTGTGTAAGTACATGTCCAAGAACCCCGTAGCACTGTGAACGCTCCTCCCCCATTGTCCAGGCCACGCTCTGAGGTCCTTTCTGACATAGCAAGTGACATCCCAGTGTGTACATCAGCATTAGTGCTCTTAATGGGGAGTTGATTTTCTGATTACATGTCAATTAGATGGAATTACCTGACGGTCCAGTGTCAGAGACTGGTCAACGCACTCCAAAACGCAGTGTAAGTGGCCACTATTCTTATCATGCAAGTCAAGGAGTCTAATGCATTTTCTCATAGAAACCCAAGGCAACCAGGTGCCCTCCTCTTGTGCACCCTTTCATCCTCCCCACTATCGCACTGATTGATCTGCTGACACTGGAAGATGCGCTCAAGGAATTCTCAACAGAGCATGGACAGACTGCGGACTTGGTCATTCTGGACTTCCTGTTGCAGGATCTTGCCAATCAAGGAGTCCGCGTGAGTTCGCACTATTCACACATGTGGTCCACACTAATGCCACCTTCAGAAACTTGCCCCCACATTCCAATCCCATCTGCAAGGTCTGCAAGATCTGGCACTCAACAAGATCCTCACACCCAAGGGAATTCTTGTGGAGGTACGTGCCCTATTGAAATTGCCCTGATGGGTATCTGACAAGTTTTTCTATAAGCATATTCAACTTTTGCAGTATGATTCTGCTCTCAGGGACTTTTCTGACTTTGGAGCCCAGTACATCTCCCTCATCCATCTTGCATTCCAGCCCTGCACAGGGCGGTCTAAGAAAGAGGCCAGCAGTGACAGCACAATCTTCAGTGCGACCAACACCATGGCCCAATTTGTTGTGGCATCCAAGTCACCATCTCCCATCAACTGGTCTGAGGGATCTAAATGGCAGTGCACATGGGTCTTCACAAACTTTCTGCATCCCCACACAATGCCTGATGCAGATGTCTTGGCAAATTTCTCAAACAATTTTGCTTGCTTTTATTTTCTGATACACCAGAGCCTTGTTCTATTCACACAGACCTACGCTGCTCTGCAGGACTCAAAAAAGGCACCAAAGAGCATCCCATTTTTTTCTGGTCAAGTCCCAAGTGCACTCTGGATGGAGGTCCTGACCCTTCTAACCAATGCCTGCAACCACGTTGTGATTCCAAGTGTGGGAACTGGGAGCACAGCAACTGCATGTGCACTTCTTGGTAGGAGGTGTACATCATGGGTGTTTGATACTTCCCTGCATTCTGCACTTGATAACCACCTGATTGGTCTTGAGACGCAGTGTGCTGAAGATGTATCAAAGATATTTGCCAATTGAGTTTTTTGATATTGCTATTTGCAGTGATGTACTTTCACCATCTCTTTTGTAGATTGATTCTTCACTGCAATTTCCTCCACTATGCTGTTGCAACATTCTGCAACCCTAAGGCTACCAAACTTATTCAGAAGGGGCCACTCTCTGACACCATGGTTGTGGAGGATGATTTGGAGGATTTGGTCATGTTTGACATTCCTCCAGAAGGTGGGTGTAATGTGACATTGCATTTTGGGAACATGCTGCACTTTAAATTTCTTTTTTGAGACCCCTCTCAAGGAGGTCCGTCTGGGGTAGATATCCCACACAACTTGCAAGGAGTTCCACTAGGTGAGTAGCAGTGGAACACTACTTATCAATGAAAAGAATTACTAATAAGTTTTTTGTGTCACTTGATTCATAGATGACAAGGCAGACGTTGATGATAGTGCCAATGATGGTAAGTGAAATAACATTATTTTTGTTTCTGTTACACACAATACTAAACTAAGGAACACTTCATAGATTCTGAGGAGAACCAACTTGAGGAGCCTGTGGAGTCAGAACCCCTCACAGATCCTTCCCTTGGTGAGACAACAGAAGAGGAGGCCAAGGAGACTGAGACTGAAGATGATGGTGAGATCTTTGCATTTAAATTTAAAAGGCAGAATTGCAGGGCTGATCCTTTTTGATTTTCAGAACCAACACCAAGTCACCAGAGACATATTCCCCAGCCAACTCCAGCTTTGCCCACCTCTGCACCATTGAAAGGCACAGTGGAGGAAGGTGAGTTAACATCTATTCATATCTGGACTTTGGCCTGTCCCTAACATTGTCTGAATTAGAAGTACCTTCTACTTTGGTGGACACCCAACCTGCACCGCCACCAAAAACTCAAGGCAGAGGCCATTGCCAACCACTACCACCGTCTCAAGAAGGTCAGTGTATGTTGTGTTTCCTTTCACTAATCTACATTCTAACACTTTCTGTTCAATGCAGAACCTGCTTTCAAGCACCCCAGACTTGCCTGCTTGGTCAAGATGTCAGTGAGCCAAGAGGTGGCAGGCAGAGGTTGTGGGAGAAGTAGAAGGGCCTAGTTTTTTTATTGCAGTTGCATGACTTGGGATACAATTCACTACTGGAAAAACACATGGGGGTCTTAATTCACAGGGTGGGTGTCCTGTCTTGCATGGGTGGTGTAAAAAATGTGACAGCATGATGAAAACAAAAAGGCAGCTGTCTGCAGTGGGACCAATCTTTAACACTGCAGAGCATTTCTGGCAGCAGATGGTGGATGTGATGCATGGCATGTTGATCTTGTCTACGTTTCAGGGAATGCAGAATACAAGTACCTGACAAACATGGAGCACAACTGGAAGGAGGACATCAACCATTGCATCCCAGCTTCCATTATGCAGTACCTTAAGTGGAAGGTATGGATGCACTACCCCAATCTTTCCCAGCAGCAGAGGTACTGGCTTTGTGCAGACTTTGTCCACTGCTTTAATGGTGCCAAGGATATGGACAATGAAGACATCCAGGCTGGGGTGGAATATGGGGGTAGTGGCAACAACAAAGACAATGAAGATGATCCAACACATCTCCTTCAGCATCTCTTTAATGAGTTGTTGCAACCAATGCCACCTTTGAACAAACTTCTGAGTTGGGAACACTTGGGAGAGTTCTGGCAGTCATTCACAGAAGCTCAACTTGGTTGGAAAGAAGCCTGCCTATTCCCTCTGCCTCATTCCCACACGGCAACGGAACTACTTCCCCATTGATGGAAAGACTGTGGTAGTGTTGTATTGGCAATACAATCACCAGACAAACCCAAAAGATGAGGACATCACTGCTGGGGCTGCTGGCAGTCCTGTGATGTGTATTTCCCATGGATGCAGTGAGTGTTCACAACTGCAGTGCTCCCCTCCAAAGGACCAATTTGGTCTCCAACTGGCTGTATTTGCACAAAAGGCTTTGGGGTGAGCATTTCCTACAATAAGATGAAGATCAAGTTGGTGAGCCAGCACCATCCAAACTGGCAAGAAAATTTGTTGTACCAGTTCCAATCCCTCCCACCAACATTGTTTTGGGGGTCAATCCTGGGAAGAGCAAACTGCACATATCTGGTGGTGTGGCATCACAGGATCAGTGCAGACTGGAAGTTGGCTTTACCTATCATTTTTTGGAGTAATACAAATAATCTGGTATCAACAAGACCTGCCAGGCAGAGGAAGAGCTTAAGTTGCAGAACTGTGTGCTGCAAGTAGTGGAGAGTAGTGGAGAGTTCTGAGCCGACTTTGTAAACTGTGAATGTGGGGGACTTTGACAGGTGCAGTTCTTTTTGATGTTTAATTTGCCAACAAGGAGTAATTCACAATTGATGCTTTATCTAGTTACCTCATGTGGTTTCTGTGGTGGCACAATGCTCTCATCAACTATTACACAGATGGGACAGAGGATGTTCACATGTGGCAATGGTGGCAGACTTGGAGTGGGAAGCAGAGGGAAGTTGACAGGGCAGTATGGTTTGTTTACTTGTTTTCACCTTTTCTAACAATCTTTGACACCTCTTGCTTCAGATACATCACCACCCTGGGACCTGCCCATTGCCAGAAATCCCTTGCAAAATCTGACCTCTATATTGCCTGGGGAAGTGCAAATGTCAACAAGTTTCAATTTATCCCTGGGAAGTCTGGTCCTGCAAAGACAATCCAGAAGAGGCTCCAGGGCTTGGTTAAGCTTCTATGCCAAATGTACAAAGCTTATACAAGCTCTGGATGTTCTTGTATCCTCAACACCCTTGACAATGAGCCTCACCCCTTGGCCAAGCTCAAGCCTCCCACAATACCCATCACTCATACACCAGGGCCGACTGGACCCCAATGGTAAAACCTTGGAAGCTTCTCAAGTGCCAGCATTGCAGGACTATTTTGAACTGTGACCACTGTGGAGCTCTGAATATTCACCTCGTTTACATTCACCAAAATGCAAACAATGGAGCGCGGCCATGGATGTTCAAAAGGGGTATTTTTCAGTTGGGTATATATTTGATAAATTGCGCGTGTTTCCTGCATGCTTCCAGTTTAACTAGATTACGTCGTCAAACTTATTTTTTGTCTGTATTGAGCATTTGGAAAGGAGTGCTGCAGCTGCCTATCGCTATTTATGTAAAATTGTGCGGAAAGAAAACAGGAAATCAACTGTTAAACTCAAAGACGTCATGTCTCATCAAAAACGGCGATAGTTTACTGAAGGGTGTTTTTCCCTCCACTCACACGATTTTTTTCTTTCCTGGGATACCATAAGACGACTTCTTCGTGAAAGGCGGATTGATATTTTTAATGTATCAGCCGGCGGGTTCAAGTTAGTTTACTGGTTTGGTGATCCGACTGTCATCCGACCTCACACCTCCACCTTCCGACATATCAAAGAAGATGCCGGTCATCGCCGGGCCGATGCCCCTAACCGAAGTCGACGAATTCCTCTCCGGCCCTGCTGGCGCGCAATTCGGGCTCGCCCGCACGAAAACGAAACTTCCCTGGACTTTGAACACTTCCGGTACGTCTTTCTTGGGCAGATTGGGGATACCGAGACACATCAGTTGCATCCGCCCAATCTATGACCTCAATTCTATTCCAGGTGGTCGTGATCCGCCGGACGATGACCCCGCGGTCGAAATATTCCAGTCGGCGTCACCTCATCTTAGAGCTCTGTGGGAATCGAGCGTTTCTGCAAACGATAGCACAATCCGGAAGCGAGAATATAGTTGAGTGGACCATTTTTGAGTTGTAGACATCCGTCTGATCGATCCCAAATCGATCCCTAGTCGTTTATCACGACATTTCCTCCGGAACCGTCGCTCGATTCACATATGGCGAAGTTGAGCGGCAAGTCCAGCAAATCGCTCACTCTCTCGCCGGGCTCGGTCTGCGCAAGGGAGACAGAGTCGGTATTGCGATGAGAAACCTCCCCGAATGTAGGAGCGACGCCCATGACTCATTGGCGGAACCGTTTCTCACTCCAATTTGTAATGAAGACTTACCGACGTGGTGGGCGACAGTCAGCATGGGTTACATTGCGGTGCTCTTGAACGCTTGGCTCACGAAGCCAGAGTTGGAGTGGTGCATAAAAGACGCCGGGTGCAGGGCGCTCTTCCTCGACGAGGAGAGACTTCACAGTCTCGGTGGGAAAGATGGGAAGGGCCTGTTTGACTCGTTGAAGGTACTCGGATTCTTAATGTCTGTTGTCCAAGCAAAAACTAATCCAGCCCACAGCCAAAAGGACCCATTGAGCACATCATTCCTATCCGCTGCGCCCTCAGTCACCTCCCCTCTTCTATCAGTGCCGTTCCGTATAAGAAGCTTCTCAACCCATCCCACCCTCGCAACCTCCCCCCCGTCGACCTCAGCCCCTTTGATTCGGTTCAAATCATCTTTTCCTCTGGTACCACTGGACACCCGAAAGGCATTCTGCAGTCCCATATCGCGTGGGCGCAGCAGGCGGCTTCGAGCCGGTACAACCAACTACGAGCCGTTGTACGGAACGGGATGGACATACCGGCCATGACACCAGGTGCCGTGCCGCCACAAATGGTTACCTTCATACCCGTAAGTGTTGGCAGTTGGATCTGTGCAACCTCCAACCTCACATGTCCAACAATGGCTTTATTCTCAAGGTTCCCCTGTTCCATGTGACTGGATTGGGAATCGCAGTTGCCTCGTCTGCAGGTGGCGGGAAGCTCATCTTAACCAGTAAATGGGTGAGACTTCACCATGAAGTACTTTTTTGTTGTCCCGATAATCCACAACATGCTGGCACTAGGACGCCCCTGCTGCCGTCAACATCATCGAATCTGAAAGCGTTAACATGTTTGTTGGAGTACCAACCATGGCGATTCAGATGATCTCGGCGCCCAATTTCGTAAAGGAAAAGCTCGCGTCTCTGATGTCCTTGGGATATGGAGGTGGTCCTGCTCCACCGGCACTGAGGGATCGAGTGAAGGGGGCATTCAAAGGAAGTGGAGGTGAACCTGGCAATGTGAGTTGCGCGGCTTGTCACGCATATGAGCGATCGATTTAGAGTTCAAATCCCACGGCGCTTGCCCAGATCTACGGCGCCACCGAGGCACTAGGCGTCGCATTCAACTCCGGACCCGACTACGCTGAAAAGCCAGACTCGGTCGGAAAACCTATGCCTTTCATCAAGGTTGAGATCCGATCCTTAGAAGGCAAGGTGCTTCCGCCAGGTGAAGTGGGCGAAGTGTGGATCAAGAGCGTGACCGTCGCGAAAGGGTACTGGAACAATGAAAAAGCGACGAAAGAAAGCTTCAAGGGGGGGTGGTACGCAACGGGAGGTGAGTTGTGGGTGAATTCTCTTCGTTTCTGACGAATGGGCTGACTTAGTGCCCCTTCAAATCAGATATTGGTGAGGCCTTTAATTCCAATCGGATTTTCAAGCTGCGCCTATGACTAATCAGTTGTTGTCCTAAAGGTCGTATGGACTCGGAAGGATTCCTGTACCTGCTTGACCGTGCGAAAGACATGCTGATCAGAGGTGGCGAGAACGTGTATTGCAGCGAAGTAGAAGCCGCGCTGCTATCGCACCCTGATGTCATGGAAGCGTCAGTGTTTGGAATCCCACATGTAGGTATCCTTTGGGGGTGTCAGTGCGTTTGCAGATCTGCTCCTTGACAATCACCTCCCGGCGACAGCGTACCCTCAACGAAGACGTTGGCGCTGCAGTCCGACTTCACCCGTCTGCCACCAACGTCACAGCCGCCGCCTTGCGCGCGCACTGTGCAGAACGCATTGCGAAGTTCAAAGTTCCTGTGTACATCGCCTTTTGGGAGGGGCCCCTGCCGTCGACGGCGACAGGAAAGATTTTGAAACGCGAGGTGAAAGAGATCGTGGGCAAGGCTGCCGCCCGAGAGTTTGGTGGGGAGTTTGCTGCGAAGCTCTAAACGGGTTGTTAAAACTCTTTGGTTCTAATCGTAATAATGTAACGCACGTGTTGTCAACGATTAAATGTAGACTATAGAGACTGACGTGATTCCGCCAAAATTATCTGAACTCGGCGGAAACTCGGCGGAAACTCGGCGGTTGATACTTGGCGGTTGATTTGACTTCGCATTGGGACCTCGCTTTGGTCACTTCTATCGGCATTGTATCGTCTTCGCATGGATGGATGGATCCAATCCAGCGGCGTCTGAGTCGCTATCTTCACGTGCTCCACCTGAGGGTGCGGTCTTCTCCCTGCGAATTGTGTCGATCGACACGTACCAATCTCCACCTCACCCACTCATCCACAATGTCGACGGAGGATACGTTTTCGCAAGGTCGAAGACGAAAAATGTCAGGCTACGGTCTGTCCCAACTATCAGAATATTTGGTATTACAAGGTGGGGCCAGAAGGCGACTTTACATGTTCACCAGGTAAGTTAAACACACTCTTGCAATACTTCCTCGTATTCACCACCACCATAACACCTACTCTGTATACATATGCAGTGCTGGCCCTACTTTTACATACCGTACGACGGTTCACTCGACCCAAGCACAGGTGAGAAGAGTACATGAGTTTGGGATCGAAGCTGTTCGACTTCCAACGCCCCCTCTTGCGAAACAGTGGCCCATTTCATAACCCAGCTTGCCATCTCTCTCAACTACGCTCTGTCAATCTCGCGTTCCATCGACCCTTCCAACCCGTCACGGTCTCAGCACCTGCAATCCGCAATTTTGTGCCAGGGCGTGCCTTTCTATGGCCTCCATTCCTCATACCGCCCTTTCCTCAAGCTCTCATTTATTGATCCTTTCGCTTGCTCTCGAGCGGCGGACCTCTTGGCCTCTGGTGCGATTATGGGCCGCCCATTGCAACCACACGAATCCCACATTCCCTATTTGCTGCAGTTCCTCCTCGATCATAACCTTTTTGGCATGGATTTCATTCACTTACGTAATGTTCTGTTCCGAACCCCGATCAATGCCCCGGAAACCCCGGTCAATTCATCTCCATCACCCCACCATATATCTCCCAGCACTGTTCCACCTCACCTCGTTTGGCCACAAAAGACCGCTCCCCAACCTCCAAACCGCATCTCTCGAACCGACCTCGAAATGGATTGTTGGTGTGCCGACATTCTTAACCGGGGCCTCATCAGTGAACGCCCTCATGAGGCGACCCTCCGATTGGCAAACTCTTCGTCAGCTGCATCTGCGACAGCGTCCCACTCAAATGAACGAGCACCCTACGTCCCTTCCCTTTCCACCCTGTGGTCCGATGAACGAGTGAGGAGGGTACGCCTTGGACTATCGACAAATCTTCAACCACCGTCGGAGGCGCCCAGGGTGGGAGCGAATGAATTGAAGTGGGATGTCGAGGATGAGCTGAGGGGAGTCATGGAGGAAAAGTGTGCGGCAGCAGAATCGAGCGGAGTGCATTGGGCGCAGGACATCGGTGCCAAGGGACCAATGCCAGGTTTACCAACTGCTTGGCAAGCTGTAGAGCTATCGTGGTCTCCGCCGCGAGCACTTGAAAATGGCTTGGCGAGCAACCGAGTGAACTTCGAGGCTCCTGTGAACGAAGCTGTTCTCCATGTCGCCAGCCCAATATTTGCTTCCGCACCTCAAATAGATATCGAACCCGACGTAGATGAGGCGTTACTCTCTCAACATCTTTCTCAGAAGGCAGAAGAGGAGAATACGGGGACTCATTATGCTCAAGCTATTACTGACGCCCAGTTACACGAGCAACCTCACCAAGATGACTCAGATGAGGATGAAGAATCGGAAGCGATATTGGAGTGGATGAAGGAGCAGCAAAGTGGTTCTGTTGAGGAGCGCGCGGATGCCACAGATGCGGGTCCAGAAAATGCATTTCCTGACAATCGGAACTCGGAGGACTCGCTCTACCTGAATGACGATGAAGAAGACGCAGAGTTGGACAAAAATTCAGACCTTGTGGCATGGCTCGCCGAAGGCCTCAATAGTGGTTCCAGTGGGGACGATTTCTCAGAAGACGAAGAAGAGCCGCACCAAAGGAATCCAGATCCTGCTCAGAAATTTATCGGAGCACCGCAAGTGATACCCCAATATGACGGTGCGGGAGACGACGAAGAAGATGAGATGTCAACAGATGAGGAAGATTGGAGCTACGATCTGCGGTTAGCGAGACGGGCAGGTAAGCGAAAAGCTGATGTGAGTACCGACCGGAACGAAGAAATACAAGAGCCTGGGAAACGAGTGAAGGTATTATTGTTTTGCTTCCATCCACAATGCCATCAAGTCGACATTTCTTATTTCAGGTATACAAGATCAGCACTTTTTCCACTGAACCGGAATTGAATCAATTTACGAAGTCTATGGACAGCAATTCCATCGGGCCTCTGGCCCCCCCTGCCTTGACAGTACCTCGGAGGAGATCCCTACTAAAGTGGAAGATCCCACGGGCGCCACCACAGATATCTCAAGGATCTCGACGTTTGGCACTCTCATCGCAGGATTATGTACAACCGTCACTTGCGGTAAATCAGCCGTTATCTGATGGTCAGGACGACATTTTGTCGATATCCAGTGAAGATGACGATCCTGTCCCTCCTTCACCGCCGAAGTCTCGCTTATCTCAAACCCGTCATTGGGGTGTTACTGAGAGTAAGTTTGAGGAAGACGAGTTGGAAGCTATCGAGTCTGGTGAAGAGGAACTTCCTCCAACACCTCCGAGAACATTTTGTCGTGGACCATCCCATCCAGACGGTCAAAACAATAATCTCCATTCACTCAATGCGATCGATCCCCCCCGTCAACTTTTCTTTGAAGCGAACGTTGCAGAGCCGGAACATGGGGCTGATGCTCCATCACCCCCTCCAGATGAGTCACCTGGGCATGAGTACTCACCGGTAACCCCCATGGACGAGCCTCTTCACTCGCATTTTGAATTCGGCTCTATTATACGCCTTTGGTCTCCCCCACACCAGAACCATGAAGGAGGCTTTCATTTGGAGAGACCCGCGTTTATTTATGATCCCCCCCGGCCTTTTTCTCCCCATGGCGAGCCACTGTACACAGAGGATGTTCAGCTGCATCCAATGGATTTAGAATCCGAAGGAAATTTCAGAGTTTTGGCGGATCTACATGTCGAGCGGGAAGTTGAAGAAGCGTCACCAGAGCTGTTGGGAAACGAATATCATCGAGGATTTGTCATCGCCTCAGAATTGCCGGAATCAGAGGCTGTATCGTCGCTGGACCCTGATTCTGATCAACCAATGGCAGGGCAGATGCATTCGGCAAGCCCTCTGCAAATTGCAGCTCTTACGCCGGAGACATTTCTTTTATCAGATGCTGATATAGCTGTGGAGAAACGGAAGGGAAAATTCGTGAAATGGAGATATGCGCGGCGTCCTCCCAACAAGAAAGCAATAGCTATGAGTTGGAGGGAGTTCGGTATTGCCGAGGAAGAATATCTCGGTGAGAAAAACTGTCTAAACGTCCATCCTACATCATTATTAAGACACTGGCGGCAGATCCATATTACTCCAATCCCATAGATGTTCCTTCGCGCGTCAAAATTTTTGGTGGCAAGGAGTGGCGGTTGAAATCTCATACCTCAGACCAACTCAAGGAATGGAATAATTTGGAAGAGCTCGCTCTGTACACACGTATCAGAGGCGGAGATTCAGAGGCGCGGGGGGTAAGAAACACATCAGGTCTGAAAATGAAAAGTAGGGGACTCTCCAAATGGTGGACACCGGGGCATGGACCGCCGCCACATCGAGAAATTGAAAGCTGGGTCCTTTGCAATCCAATTGGTCGAAAGGACGTCAGCTTTGAGGCTGAAGATAAAACGGATGTGGATATCGCGAATGTTCGCATTGAGACTCGAGCCGACGGTGAGTGAGAACTGACGCTCTCATTCTCCCTCTGAAGCGACATAACCTTGGCGTCTAGAATCAAACTCGCGCGGTATAATTGAATCTCAAATTTTGAAGCGAAATGTTAAGAATGTATCGCAGGTGAGGAATGGTGACGTGGTAACCTCCAAGGTGATTTTGTTAAAGAGTTCCGAAAGCTCGAAGCCCCGACCCCTAAGAACCCGTACGGCTTCAAGTTTGATGCAGAGAAGTCCAATTCATCAGTGACCCACGAGCGACAGCACTATACTCTGTTAAGCGTGGAGATTCTAGGTTCGCCCCTTACGTATAAAGGGATGGAGTGCGACGTAACAACATTTGGTTTTAGCCGGGTGCTCCAAAGATATGCTCCCAGATCCCGCACGCGATCCTGTGAAGGCCGTTGTCTACTGCTTCTACAACGATGGACCGTCTTTGCCAACTTCCAATACTTCCACGAACGGGTAAGATTGGCGGTATTTTCTCTTCAATCTTCGTACCTCTGATCTCTACTTTAGATTCCACATTGGAATATTAAAAATCGACGATGGTATGGACATAATCCGGACAGGCCTCACAGGTAAGAAACGACAATCGTTAAAACCATTGTTTGCTGTCAATGATCTTGGGCACAGGCTATTTGGTGGAGATAGTTGCAGATGAGCGCACACTATTTGAGGCGATGATCAGGAAAGTGCAGGAGATTGACCCTGATATGGTTGCTGGCTATGAGATTCACAACGCTTCCTGGGGCTATCTCGTGGAGCGTGGACATGCAATCGGTGAGAATCTCTTGATGCACCATTCCTCCGAGAGCGATTTTTAAGCTGCATTATGTCCTCCAAGGATTCGATGTTTTGGATGGGATTTCACGAACTACACTGCATTCCAACACCAAGAGCTCTCGCGATGATGATCAATGGGGGTTCAGTCACTCTTCGAGTGTCCACATAACAGGGAGAATTGTCCTCAACGTTTGGAGATTGATGCGTGGAGAGTTGAACCTAACTTCGTACACATTGGAGAATTTGGTGTTCCATATTTTGCACCGGAGGTAAGTGTATCGTGTGTGATGCAGAAGGCTTGTGTGGTAAGACACTTCGCAATCCAAGGATACCATTCTTCAAGGTGTCAACTCTAGCATCGTGGTATGAATCATCGCCAATGATGCAATGGCGCTCCGTGCGGTATTTGGTTAAGCGGGTTCAGAGTACTGTGGAGCTTCTGCTAGAAACTGACATCATTGATCGAACAAGGCACGTACCGCTTTGATTTGCCTTGAGTGAAAAGTCTCGTAAAGTCCTGTTCTCGATAAAAAGCGAGTTTGCTCGAGTGTTTGGTATACAGTTCTTCTCCGTTCTTGATCGCGGATCTCAATTCAAAGTGGAGTCAGTGATGGCGAGGATAGCGAAACCTCAAAACCTGATTATGTTTACTCCAACGAAAACCCAGGTGAATCAAACCTTGCTCCAAAGGGTTGTGACTTTAACCATGCCGAATCGTACTATCAGGTGTCTGGACAGCGTGCTGCTGAGTGCTTACCACTGATCATGGAACCCGAATCGCAGTTCTTTAGCAGTCCTTTGCTCGTTCTCGATTTTCAGTCCCTCTATCCATCGGTCATGATTGCATACAACTATTGGTGAGGACAAATTGAATTTCCATCCAAGATGGGGGCTCATGGTTCTCCAGTTATTCCACATGCCTTGGTAGAATACAGAATCTCGGATCTAATCACAGATTTGGGGCTTCTGACTTCGAGATACCTATATCAGTTGCCACTGCATTGAAGGACCAGCTGCATGGTGAGGCGAAGTTGCCGTCCTTCAACGAGGAGCATTGTTTTAGAAAATCAACTCGATGACTCGAAGTTTCGCCAAACGGTCTTGCATTCGTGAAATCATCCGTACGAGAGGGTGTACTCGGTTCGTCATTCTCGTTCCTTTCGCCCTCAACATGTACAAGACGTATGTCCCATGTAGGCAAAATGCTTTCTGAAATTCTCGACACCCGCGTGATGGTCAAAAACTCAATGAAGATACACAAAGAAGACAAGGTAGCTTGATTGAATGAGCATCCAGGTTTCGAGAAACCTGCGAATCAAATGGAACCGTTGACTTAGGCTCTCCTACGTTTGCTGGATGCGAGACAACTTAGTTTGAAGTACCTCGCAAACGTTACCTATGGGTACACCAGCGCTTCTTTCAGCGGTCGGATGCCTTGTAGTCAGTCTTTCCATCGACTCGCCCGTTCTCAGCTGTGGATGACGTTTGTCTTTTTATAGTTGACATTGCGGATGCTATTGTACAGACTGGACGTGAGACGTTGGAGAAGGTGCGCGCCACATATGATGGTGTTTTGAAAGCTCCTGAGGACTATCCCAACTGTTTTCTGGTCTGCAAGGCAATTAAATTAATTCACTCGACGGCTGACTGGGGAGCTCGTGTCGTTTACGGAGACACTGACAGCTTGTTTGTGTATCTTGAAGGCGCCAGCAGAGAGCGGGCTTGGAAAGTCGGCAAGGAGATCGTTGACACTGTGACAAACGGGAATCCATACCCGATGAAACTCAAATTTGAAAAAGTGTGTCCCGCGATCTCACGGAACGGAACTGTTGAGCGCTCTTCTGAAAGGTGAAATGGTCTAGGTGTACCACCCTTGCGTATTGCAAACCAAGAAAAGATATGTGGGCTGGATGTTTGAAACTGAGGATCAGAAAGAGGCGGTCTTTGACGCCAAAGGTATTGAGACGGTTAGGCGAGATGGGTGTCCTGCGGTCGGCAAGATACTCGAGCAGAGCCTGAGGTGAGTTGCAACTTTGGGCTACAAATGGGGGCGCTATTATTGTCAATACTGATACAATCATTTTGAAAGAATTCTCTTTCGCACCCAGGACATCTCTCTCGTCAAATCTTTCGTGGTTCGGCAGTTCTCCAAAATTGTTGCGGGCAAAGTTTCCCTGCAGGACTTCATCATCGCCAAGGAAATCCGCCTGGGGACCTACAGCGATAAAGTCATCCCGCCGCCGGGGGTCATTGTTGCGAAAAAGAAGATGGAGCTCGACAAGCGGGCGGAGCCACAGTATGGCGAGCGAGTACCATTCGTCGTGGTAAACGGCGGACCGGACTCGCGGCTGTACGAAAACGTCGTGGCACCAGAAGATGCAATCAAGAGCAGGTGAGTGGTCCCTATGTTGATTTTGGAAGTGGAAAAGAGTTGATTTTTGCGAATTGAAGGTCATTGCGGTTGAATGCACAGTACTACATCACCAAGCAGATTATACCCGCACTTTCACGTACATTTTCATTAATGGGAGTCGGTGAGCCCGTACGCTCACTACCCTGTTTTGAGCCGTTTAACCTGATCCAGCACGCAAAATTGTGCAGATGTTCTTTCCTGGTTTTCTGAGATGCCCAAGAGTGATCGGGCAATTCGATACTCACTCACCCAGGCTGCTGCATCGCAGAGCGTAACCACTCAAGGCGCTCCATCTGATCGAAACGGGAGGGTGGCAAGACGAAAATCTCGCGGCCCGATCACCATAGAAAAGTTCTACGCCACCAAACATTGCATTGTTTGCCAGGAGCTCTCTTCGCAAGGTATTCCGACTTTGTTGATGCTGCACGAGGGTGATCAGAATGAGTCCATGCGTTCCTGTTTTCAGATTTGTGCCCTTCATGTCTTGAATCTCCGCAACAGTCCATCATCGCACTGATGAGCGAGGCCCGGCGTAGTGAGCGTAATTACGCCAATTTGCTTCGCGTTTGCCGTTCGTGCACGGGTCACGTGACGCCGTTGGAGGAGGATCCGGGATGTGAATCGCTGGACTGTCAAATATTTTACACGCGCGCCATTGCTAGGAACAAGGCAAGATATGTACAAAAGATGATTAAACTTGCAGTGGATTTTTAAAAATGGCCAAAATGGAACATGACGTCGCTAGCCTCGCAACAATCGGATGTCCTTTATTCCTTTACCCCGCACAGACTAAATGATTTTCCGAAAACTGACGGCCTGGACCAATTTTCCGAAAGTCGACAATGATATCAAGCTCACGCCTCCACCTTCCGGTGTATCAAACAAGATGCCGGTCATCGCTGGGCCTATGCCCTTGATCAAAGTGGACGAATTCCTCTCTGGCCCCGGGGGCGACCGATTCGGGCTTGGCCGTACAAATATCAAACTGCCATGGACGACGAGCGATTCTGGTGCATCTCCGTCACTCGGTTCATAATCTTGCACCTACTGAGCACCAATTTCTCCCAGGACGTGATCCCCACGACGACGACCCCACAGTTGAAGTGTTTCGGGATGCCGCTCCTCATCTTCGTGCCTTGTGGGAGACGTTAGTTTGCGCTTACGGCGGCGAAATAAAACAACGAGAATATAGTTGAGTGGAAAATGTTCGCGATATGAAAACATGATCTCCAATCGCCACCCCCACCCCCACCCCCCACAACATCTCCCACAGTCGTTTATCACGACATTTCGTCCGGGAACGTCGTTCGATTCACATATGGCGAAGTTGAGCGGCAAGTCCAGCAAATCGCTCACTCTCTCGCCGGGCTCGGTCTGCGCAAGGGAGACAGAGTCGGTATTGTGATGAGAAATCTCCCCGAATGTAGGAGCAACACCATGACTCAGCGGCGGAACGATTTCTCACCCCAAATTGCAATGAAGACTTACCGACGTGGTGGGCGACAGTCAGCATGGGGTACATCGCGGTGCTCTTGAACGCGTGGCTCACGAAGCCAGAGTTGGAGTTTTGCATAAAAGAAGCCGGGTGCAGGGCGCTTTTTCTCGATGGGGAGAGGCTTCACAGCCTCGGCGGAAAAGATGGGAAGGGCCTGTTTGACTCGTTGAAGGTGATTGGATTCTTTACGTTTGTGGTCTTCAAGCACGCTTAACCCAGCTCACAGCCAAAGGGACCCCTTGAACACCTTATACCTATTCGCTGCAACACCAGCCACCTTGTTTCTACCATCAGCGTGATCCCATACGAGAAGCTTCTTAATCCAACCCATCCACATAACCTTCCCCCGGTCGATGTCACACCATTCGACTCAGCTCAGATATTATTCTCGTCGGGCACAACAGGTCGCCCTAAAGGTGTACTCCAATCCCACATTGGGTGGACGCAGCATACTAAATCGGGCCGTTATATGCAACTCCGCGCCGCGGTTAGAAACGGAATCGACATTCCAGCAACGGCACCAGGGACAGTGCCTCCTCAAATGGTCCAAATGCTGCCAGTACGTTTCGGGAACCGAGTGTGGGACGAGTGAAGGGACTGAAGTATCAATACCAGGTTCCCCTTTTCCATGTCACCGGCTTGGGCATATCCCTATTGGCTGCTGACAGTGGCAGCAAACTAATCATGACAAACACATGGGTACGTGGTTGACTCACTTTTGCTCCATTTCACCATGTATCACTCATCGTGCCTTGCACTTGGCAGGACGCCTCTGCAGCAATTTCTATAATCCAATTGGAGGGCGTCAACGTGTTTGCTGGTGTGCCCACCATGGCACTCCAGATGCTTTCAGCACCCAACTTTTCGCCTGAGAAGCTTGGGTCCCTTCTGTCATTGACATACGCAGGGGGACCTGCCCCACCAGCACTGCGGGAGAGGGTGAAGAGCACGTTTAAAAAGAATGGAGTCGGAGAACCAAGCAATGTGAGTACTGGGCCCAAAAAATTGGGTCGTTGATCGCAATTCAAACAATGCCGCACCAAATGTATGAAGGGCTACGGTGCTTCAGAGGCCCTTGGCATTGCAAGCATATCGGGTCAAGACTATGCTGAGAGGCCCACATCAATCGGGAAGCCCCTTCCGTGCTACAAAGTTGAGATCCGATCCCCAGAAGGCAAGGTGCTCCCTCCAGGTGCAGTGGGCGAGGTGTGGATCAAGAGTGTAGGTGTGGCCAAAGGGTACTGGAACAATGAAAAAGCGACAAAAGAAAGCTTCCAAGGCGGGTGGTACGCAACGGGAGGTGAGCGATGTGTGGATTCTTCCCGTTTCTGACACGACTGACGAAATGAATCTGGAACCTAGATATAGGTAAGAACCTTATACCACTGTGACGTTACCTTGTGCCTACCGCTAACTCAATTCCGTCCTCAAGGCCGCATGGACTCAGACGGATTCCTATACTTGCTTGATCGCGCAAAAGACATGTTGATCAGAGGTGGTGAAAACGTGTACTGCAGTGAAGTCGAGGCAGCGCTCCTATCACACCCGAATGTCATAGAAGTGTCAGTGTTTGGGATCCCGCATGTAGGTGTCTTTGGGGGGTGTCAGTGCACTCGCCGATCTCTCGCTAACAATCACCCTCTGGTGACAGCGTACCCTCAACGAAGATGTTGGCGCTGCAGTCCGGCTACATCCCTCTGCAACCAAAGTCACAGCCGCCACCTTGCGCGCGCACTGTGCGGAGCGCATTGCAAAGTTCAAAGTTCCCGCTTACATCGCGTTTTGGGAGGGTCCTCTACCGGCGACGGCAACGGGCAAGATTTTGAAACGGGAGGTGAAAGAGATTGTGGGCAAGGCTGCCGCCCGAGAGTTGGGGGGGGAGTTTGCTGCGAAGCTTTAAGCGAACGTTATGAGTCCGTTATGAGTAAAGGTCTTTTATCACGTCTGGCGTCAAGGGGGTGAACAGAATAACGAGATTGCTTATGCTGACTCGGAAGTGTTGGAATAACTGCGAAGATATACAATGGATGTTGGCTAGTGGGATGAAGACATCCAAAAATCTGTCAGCTGCGACAACAGAATTTAGCCGTACCGGATCGAGTGGAGAGTTCACCATCCTTCACTCGGGGAACGACCGCTATAAAAATGGCATCGTTGCCTCCACCGCCACAGTCCGCTCGACTTGGATTATCGAGAAAAGTGTCACAGCTGCGGGCACCCGGGGAAGGCGGGGCTGGGGTCGGTGGCAACATCGGAGCTATGGGAGCGCGAAGCGAGGCGGCATCGATAGGTAAGTGAAGTGCAGTGGGTGAGTCGGGATGATGGAGGTAGTGGTTTACGATGGCAGTTGAGTGGGGTTGCTGTCGATACCAGCACGTTCCAGGGTTACGTTGCTCCGGATTTCAACTTCAATTTCTGAGATACAGCAATACAATATGAAAAGCCTTTCCGTTTTAAACTGGGTATCCTCACTGTGCTCCTTCTAAACTCTGCCACGCTCCCAATCGTTCAGCCGAGGCTGCTGGCCTTTCACTTTCCTCCGACGAGATTTCCGTTTACTCCCAACTCTTTTCCATTGGAGACGTGACCAAGAAAGGGTTTATCTCGGCCGACCATGCGGTCCCCCTCCTCACCCGCTCCAAGCTCCCACAGGCTACCCTCGCTGAGGTATGTGGCGGCGAAGTGGCCATCGTATATTTCGTCACCTTTGAATACCATGTTTCTTGATTTGGGCGTATGAAATAGATATGGCAGCTCGGCGATGAAGAGGGGAAGGGATTCCTAACCCAGTCGGGATTCTACAGAGTGCTTAAGCTCGTTGCTGTTGCCCAACAGGGACAGCCGGTGATGCTCAATTTACTCAGCATGAGTGAGTGGCCGATGCTGGCGCTATGATGTCAGGAACTCTTTATGCTGAAACAGGAGCGGGAGCGCGAGTTGCAATGGGATATGGGGCGATGTTGTGACAACGACTTTCCCAAACTTCAATTCAGTCTACTCACTCAGTCTTACTATATAGAAACACCTCCACCAACGTTCGAAGGTCTTGACCTTACCCCCACCCCCATCCCCACCTTATCCCGCCACGATTCTTCTCCCCTTGGAGGGGACATATTTTCTTCGCCATCACCCTCCGGCCTCGCTGCGCCTGCCCCTGCAGCCGCACCTATTCCTCCACCAGCCGCAGTGACGGTAACATCTGACGAAAAAGCTCGATTCGCGTCGACGTTTGCGGCTCTTGGGCCAGTGGGCGGTGCGGTAACAAGAGAGCAGGCGGGAAGAGTATTCATGCAGTCCGGATTGCCACCAGATGTTTTACGGGGTGTATGGTGGGTAATTCTTATGGTGCCGTGGTGGATTTGTGTGGCAACGATCGATGAAAACATGTTCCGAGATTCAATTCTCGCCAATCTCAACGCCTATGTCTCTCGACAGGACCCTAGTCGACCCCACATCTTCCAATCGTGTCACCCTCCCCTACTTTTCTGCCGCTATGAATATCCTGTCGCGCATCAGATCCCGCGACCTTACATCCGTCCCCACCCAGCTGCCGGCTGGCCTTGTTGCACAGTTCGAGAGCCCACAGCCTACGACACCACTCCTCGGACCCTCTCAACCCGCCGCTTCTGCCGCTTCTTCATTACTTGGAGCACCCTTGTCAGCCCAAAGCACCAGCACAACATCTACCGTACTGGGAGCACCCCGCTCGTTCGCCGCGCCTCTGATGCAGTCACAACCGCAGCCGCCGACGATGGCAAAAGCGGACTCATTTGCGTCCCTTGTGGGATTCGGTTCATCCACCGGAAGTGGAGCAGGAGTTGGTGCGGGGAGTAAACCGGCAAGCACAGTGGGAGGTGGACTTGGGCTTGGTTTTGGAGTGGCGCCAGCAGGTACTTTGGGCGGTGGAGCCGAGTGGGGAATACCTGCTGCAGAGAGAGTAAGGTACGGGGAGATTTTTGAGCAGACAGATGTGGGAAAGAAGGGATATTTGTCTGGTGAGTCATGGTGACTAGTACTTTTTGGATACACAGTGACTCAACGGTTCTCTCCCACCCGTTCATCCCATGGTGAACTGGTTCGTAACGTAGGTGAAGAGGCGGTAGAATTTTTTGTCAAGTCACGTCTATCGCAGGAACAACTCGCACAGATATGGTAACTCGGTGAAAACGATTGAGATTTCTCAATTGACGATATCTGACTGTCGTTTCAATCATGCTCCCCAGGGACCTGTCTACCGTCCGCAAGGCTGGTCAGCTTTCTCGGGACGAATTCTCAGTTGCTATGCATCTCATACGCCAAGCGCGCAGCGGCATTCCACTGCCATCAGTCTTACCGGTGGACCTGGTGCCCCCCACTCTTCGTAATTTGACATCAACACCTCAAGCTGCACCACCTCAGGCTTCCGCACTTCAACAGCAGCAGCAAACTCAGAATAGCAACAAGGATTTGTTTGATTTTGATTTTGGATCGCCATCCTTGGCCCCGGTGCCGTTGAGTAAACCGCCGGCGCTAGTTGATTTGAAAGGACCGAGTGGAGGTGCGTCGAGTGATGCGGTAAAACGGATGGTTTTCTTAAACACAGTGCACAGGAGCATTCGGCACACCACCTACATCAGGGTTCTCCCTGTCAAATCTCACCACTCCAATCGCTGCACAGCCTGCTGTATCCCCTGCTTCCGTAGCCTCGCCTTCGATGCTAGCATCAAGTCCTCCGAGCGCCGCCTCTCCTGCAAATGCATTCTCTCTCGAAACCGCTCAGAAGGATCTCGCTAGGGCCCGTGTTGAGCTCCGCATGGGTGAGACACAAATATCGGAGACACAGCAGCAAGCATCAGCCCTCGTACAGCAGCGATCAATGCTTGAACAGGAGCTTCGTACAGTCGGGGAGCAGAAAAGGGAGATGGCCGTCCGAGTGGCAACCGCGCGGAATGAGGTTGAGGCGCTGCGGAGAGCCAATGCAGAGCTGGAGGCGGCGGTGAGGAGGGAGCAGGCTGAAATTGCAGCGGGGCAGGACGAGGTCCAAAGGAGGGCTAACGAGGCCGAGGAGGCAAGGAGCGCGGCAGAGGCGATGGAAATGATGGTAGTCCGGGCCAGGTCTGAAGCCGAACATGTGAAAGGAGAGCTTCGGGCAGCAGAAGAACGAACCTTGGCGCTGAGGCAACAGGTGGAAAGGCTTCGAGTAGAGGAAAGGACACTCCGAGCTCAAGCTGAACAGGCAAAGCAGCAGCGTACAGTTACCGTTCAGCAGGCGGAACTGGCGAATAGGGAGAAAGTAGAACTTGAGAAGACAAATGATGCTCTGAGGGACACCATCTCTGCCGCTGGCTCCGTGGCGCCAAGAACAAACAACTTTGCAGGTGGTCCTTTAACGCCTGGAGGGACACCTATTATTTCGAGGCCCCCACCACCACCACCACCCACTGCTGCCGCAAAAACAGATGGCCTCTTTGGGCTGGACCTGGCTTCATCGGCTACTGGTCTTGGATTGATTGCCGGCAAAAAGAGTACACTACCGGACAAGGGAAAAGAACACGAAACGTTGCAAGAACCTGCTGCTAAAACCACTTCTCTGCCTGGCACAGCAATGTTGTCGCCTCCAGGTGACACTCTGAGAGGCAACTCTCCAAGTCCGTTCACGGATTTCCAAGCCAAATTCCCAGAAATGCCGGTATGCCACCGCGCGAGAAGTGCGACTTTGCGATTTATTAAATCACATTCCTAACCAGGGTGACATTGACGACCCTTTCACGTCTTTTGAACAAGAACCGACAAAAGTCGTGCCTTCCGAAGCGGCAGCACCAACCGCAACACTGCCACCGCCTTCTCCACCGCAGCCTAATATGTTCGAAGCTGATTTCTCCAGTGCCTTTGGCAATGATCCCTTTGGTCCGCCACCGACATCCTCCGCTGCTGCAAGCCCAACGACTTCTAATGTCCAATCTTCTCCAGTCATTGTATCAGCACCTGCCCCCGTACCTGCCCCCGTTCCCGGTGGGTCGCAAACCACGACGTCTCCTCAATCCGCTACAGGTACAGAAACCAAGTCTGAGCAACCAGCTCCGGAAACGACTCCCGGCGGTGCTGTACTGTCCGCTGAAGAATCGTTCCCCAGCATGGAGGATTTCGAGGCTGAGTTTGACAAAGCCCCGAAACCTGGCGCTGGAGACACACCAATGTCGCCCTCTGTTGGACCAGTTTCAGAAAATGCGCCACCACCGGTCCCTGCACTGAGTCTAAAACCTGGTGGAGCCAAGTCTGGGCATAGCCCCAACCCATCAGTCACGTCTGGTTTTGAAGCAGCTTTTGGTGCTGCAAACGTTTCAAAGCCCTCTGCTCGTGCCCAGACACCAGACCTAGAGAGCGAGTTCAAAGATGCCTTTGGCCCAACCACTGGGGCACCACCATCTGAGTTGGCACTGGCTGCGAGAACTACCCCCGGAAAAGACCTTACAGCCTTTGACTTTGATGCCGAATTCACTGACGACGCATTTAAGTTTACATCTGACTTTGGTGGGACGGGGAAACCACCCCTTTCGGGAAGCAACCCCCTGACATTGCAACAACCCACAGTCACATCACCACCTTCGTCCCCGCCACCTTCCTCAGTGCCAGCATTTGATGCTGATTTTAGTTCCGCATTCAGCCAACCATTTCAAACCACATCTCCTGTCGGTACCGCCAGTACCGCGGGTGATCCATTTGCTGCTGCATTTGGGCCATCTGTACCGGGGACTTCCAGTGCTGGTGGCGCACGAATGTCATGGGATTTGGATACTGTGTTTGGACCAGGAGGTTCCAGCGGGGGTCCACCTACAACGAACGGAAAGGATCCGTTTGGATCCTCCCCAACCTTTGGGGCAACTACTGGAGCATCGCCCCCTGCATTTTCGGCTCCAAACAATGCTTTTGAGGCAGATTTTAGCGCCGCGTTTTCGGGCGGCGCTGTGCCATTCGATGCAAACTTTTCGGCCGCACCTGCTATTGGCAGTGGCATGCCGTCAGCGGCACGACCTCAACAAAGCTTGGGTCCCGACAAAGATCTTGCGCCTGAAGTGAAGGAGGTGATAAGCCTCACCGGGGCTTCGGCAGATAAAGCGTTTGACGCGCTTGTGAAGTACGATATGGATGTTCAGAGGGCTGTTAACTATGTCCTAGGGTAGATTGATGTTGGAGTGACAGATCCAATGTACTGAACCATATTATGTACTTCACTTGTGTACGAAGGAGAAGGTAACACCTCGAGCTTGCTCGATCACTGTCCCTGTCTCCCAACCTCTCTTCTCGCCTGTATGGCACAATCAGAGCTCAAATGGAAGATTGGAGGATGCAACGAGCTGTGCCTATCCTCTTACGTTTGCTTTCTGGTCATCTGGGTTGCTAACATCGCCCCGTTCGGGTATTACTGGGGAGATTGGACGATTCGGATAGTACGTCGATGCTTCAGCCTTGCCCGAGCAAGTGAAACAATGTTTATTTTTCATGGCACTTGACCACAAGCGATCACCGGTCCTGACAGTGTCGATGGCGTTTGTTATGTTGTGTTGTATTACAGGGACTGTCCTGCTTGAAATACGTATGCAACTGGAGTATTAGAGAGTTTGCGCAAAAAAAAAACTTTACCGTAAAGTTTACTGAGGCACACGAGGAATTATTGAGTACATTTTAGTTTGCGCATCATAAGAAATGTACCGTGCGCCGTCCCTCAATACCACACCAATATGCTGCGATACCATCCCATGGCAGTGGAAGCAGATACAGCTGAGGAGGACGCATCACTTGGTGTCCGTATCGCAGCTGTCCTTGGCCTCTTGGTGGTCTCGCCGCCGCCCTCAATCCGGAGTCTCACATTGGAACCGCTGGACCTGGAATCATTGAGCGATGCGGATTATTTTTATCATTTCCGGTAAGGATCGATGCTCTGAGACAGTTATTTTGTTAATCTAACTTGTTCTGTGGCAGATTTAGTCGGGTGGATGTGGGCCGCCTTTGCGCCGCACTCCACATCCCCGATATCATCACGACCACCAATCGCCTCAAGCTTCCCGGAACAAAAGCGTTGTGCATGCTCCTCAAGCGCCTATCGTACCCTGGGCGTCTTGGGGAGATCGCAATCTTCTTCGGTGGGACCGCTCGCAAGTTTCGCGGATCGTCCACGAGACAGCAACTGGAATAGTGGAGCGATTTGGACACATTATGGCATGGGATGACCAGTTCATGACGCCGGAGTATCTGGAGCAGTGTTGTGCGGCTGTTCATGCCGCCGGCGCTCCGCTCCAGACTATTTTCGGGTTCATTGATGGTACTGTGCGCCCCATTGCGCGTCCGATTCGCCGTCAGGAGCTTTGGTACAATGGATGGAAGCGAACGCATGCCATCAAGTTTCAAGGGGTGCTAATTGCGGACAGAATCGTGCGGATTTCAGGGCCTCACAACGGGAAACGGCATGATTCGAGGATTTTTCGGGAGAGTGGTCTGTTGGAAACACTTATAAACCATGGTGAGTGATACTTCATTATGAATCGCGGTGGTTGCATGCCAATACGTGCTGCAGCACATCTCCCAAACGGTCGGCGCATCCAATTGTATGGGGACCCTGCCTACGGCTGGAACCCCCTTATAACTGCCCCGTTTCGCTCCGTGAGGATTACAGATGTTCAAAGGATGCATAACGCGGACATGAGTGCAGTTAGGATTGCTGTTGAGTGGTGTTTTGGGAAGGTGTTAGCTTTATTTGCGTGGGTTGACTTTAAGAAGAACCAGAAACTGCTCTTGCAGCCACTGGGACTTTATTATAAGGTGGCAGTACTGCTTACAAACTGCCACACATGTATTTATGGCAGTCAGGTGGTGGACCTATTAAGAGTTGATCCACCACCACTTGAAACCTACTTACGTGTAGCAAACCAGTCGTAAAGCCGATTTAATCGCATTCGATCATACAAACTAAGAACAAACGTCATTTATGTCCATCTGCAACTAGTTTAGTTAGTAAAGCTACCATTGCTTTGTCCTTTCTCAAAGCAGCTTCCCTGTCCTTCTCTTCACGCTCGAAACGATCCCGTTCCAGTTGCGCCTTCATCCGTTCGACTTCCAGGAACTCCTTCCTGAGCCGAACGTCCTCCTCCTGAAATCGATCCGTGTTCGCCCCTCTTTTGCTCTCCGCATCCATTAAACCCTTCAGTACATCCACCACCTGACTTTCGGCAATGTCTGCCATCCTTGGCTTGCGCCGCTTGGCCAGGATGGGGGTTGTCGCGCTTGAGCTCTCCCGTCCGATTCCGCACCGTCTGTCACTTCCCTTCGGCGCCTCCGTGTCCCGCACCTCTCCAATGATTGGGAGAGGAGGTCTGTTGATGTGATTTGACGATTCCGTAGAGCGTTCAGTCAAATCAATTGAAAATCGGAATGCCGATCGATTCCCTCACCTTGAAGTACTGCTCATCCCGTTCAGAGGCCTCCCGCCCACGTTTCCAATCCGCCTTCTTGTTCCCTTCGTCCTGATACTGCGTGTACGCCAATCGCGCAGTTAGTTCGCAACCGATTCCCGAATCTCGCAAAATTGAACACTTACCACATCGTACCACTCCTCCAGTAGTTGCTGCACCTCCATAACGTCCTCGTCCACGCCCGTCAGCCTCTTGTGGTTCGCACGGTCCTCCCTCGTCCATGTCAGTGCCCGATTCAGGGCAGTGTCAATCGGTTTCCATTTGAACCCCATCTATTCTACCCCAACAGCCTCCAAGTTTGCCACCATCCTTGCCTGCTTCTCCTTGATTGTCTCCCGCGTTCTTTTCCAGTACGGTGCGACGGCGATTGCTTCCGTTAACAAATCGCGCCACATTCCCGCTGGTTCCCCGACTTTCCCAATTAGCTTCCGAAACTGCGAGATACGGGCAATCCCAGCTGGCGTATTCGTAACATCTGTATTAAAGAGATGTATTC